>JACWBX010003642.1:0-17682 GCA_014622435.1 Polypedilum pembai
TAAGGATTTCATTTTCAATATTTATCACTGAACAATTGTAATAATCACTCCGCTAATGACTTTAAGATTTGTAGCCTAACTTTAAACACTTTAAAACACTTTTTATCATCATTATACACATCTTAATCTGCTAAATTAAATTGCAAATTAAAATCCGAATTTTTGTTGTATTTTCTGCTTAATTTTTGGTGTATTTGTTTACAAAAATTTTGTTGAAACAACGACAATCGCGCTCGGTCAAATATATGAAATGCGTTCAAAAACGTTGGAAAAAATAAATGGAAATTTTTTCTATTTAAAAGCGTTTTAAATACAGTAAATCATGTGTACATTGATTATTAAAATAAAATAAAGAAATATTATATCTGGATTGTGTTTAAAAAGAATTTTTGATGGATTTAAAATGTAAACAAATAAGCCAAAAATTAGGGAGAAAGTACGCCAAAAATTAGGATTGATAGCCCAAAAATTAACACGGTTAAAACTTGTTGAATTGTGATAAAACTATTTATCTGTGAGTCGCTAGCTATGAACTAAATGAAAGATGCCGAAATTCTACATTTAAATCTTTAATCAGAATAGAAATCAAGTGAGTAGTTAGAAAAATATTTGTGTTTTATTTTGTTTTTACGAAAAGCAACCAAAAATTAGGAACGTTTACCCTACTTGTTTATAGATAATAAGTTTAAAAAGATTGTAAATAATTTTTTTATCTAAATGATTTTTGAGAAATTAACAAATTTGTTAGTGATAATAAAATTTTTAAAATTTAAACTTATCTTATGTATTATTTCAGTAGTTAAATTTTTGTCATTACTATCAACTAATTAATGAATATAACATTGAGTTGCAACAGTGGAAAGTTGAAAACAACAACTTAAAAAGTCACTGAACCTGTTCAATAAGCTAAAAACAGCAAACAAGTGAGAGAAGGTCAATGAAACTAGTCTTTGTGATGCAACATGTTATTCCAATTTGACTCAATTAAGTACACAATCTGCAGCAAATTGAGATGACGATTTGTTGGTTTGATAAAAAAATTCTTGCGTGTGTACACCTACACATATCTAAGTCACTCTCGAGTGAGCCACATTTATTGCTTTTCACATTCGTGAAATAAGCGCCATTGAAAGTGGAAAGTGGAGTCATAAAAACCGAATCTCAATGGATGATACTCTAAAACACACGAATTTTTTTTCTTCATTCGCCTTTAATTTTCGGATCATGGGAATAATGATTTTTCAAGTATTTTTATGATGCTGATGTTACGATAAGGGATTCTTTCTCTACTAAAGGTTCATGGCACACATAAAGATGATGAGTAAAGTGCGGATCTTGATGGATTCATATGTGTGTGTGTGCATGCGAATAAAGATTCAATCTTGATTCTCTCATAAATTTTTCCTTATGTAAAGAAAGAACCGTTTCAGCACCCAATCAATAATCTCACAATGCATAAATATTGACTCATCTGAGCAATAACAAACAAATTTGTTTCACACTCTTCACACTGATAAATTCATCGATTTTTTTATTCTTTTTGTTCTTTGTAAACCATGAAAATCAATTCAATTTTATAAAAATACATTCGCGTGCTCATGTTGTTGTTGCTATTGCTTTTGCCGCCCGACAAATAAACAATCAACCAAGTTTGTATGTCATAATCAATTCACATATGTCAGATGAATGTCAAACAGATTTTTTTCTGTTTTGCAATCATTCATCAATTTTGCGTATGGAAAATAATGAAAATGCCAACGTTGTTTTATTTTAAATGAGTGAAAAAAATAAAGGTTTATTTTTTCTAACGGGTATTTTAATTTATACAGTAAAAAAAATGTCTGAAATTTACAGACAGAACATCATATTGCAGTATTTGATAATCAAATATTTTTTCATCGTTTTATGGTGAGTAAACTCATAATCACAAGTGTGTATGCATGAGAGAAATATTCGTATACAAATATGAAGCTATTGCTCCACTTCACTTATAAACTAGTTATAATATAACACTCAAACATTGTTCTCTTAAGTCAATATTGCTGCATGGAGCAGAGAAAGAAAAAAAGTTTTCGTTTGTCAAGCAAATTTCTGTCTCTTTTTTTTCATCAATTACCCCATGGCGACAAAATTCGTGCACACATCCTCCATTGTTGCTGTTTATTTCAATTCCAAATTGTTTGTGCAAATAATGAGAAATAAGAAAAAAAAATTTGAGTGTGCACAATGCTCAAATTAAAAGTTTATCATTTAACTTGATGCATTTTAGTGAGAAACTTTAATGGCAAGCGGAAATTGCCATTTTTCATTTATGTTGCGCGCGCGGTAATTTTTTTATCAGCGAAGGGCACAAGTTTTATGACTTTTAAAAATGCAATCTACCGGTAGAGCAAAAAAAATTAATAGATAAGTGAAAAAAGCGAAAAAGTTGGATAAGTAGGAGGCGAAAGTAGCTGCCGAGGAAAAGGAAAAAGTTTTTTCAAGAGCTATCATCATTAAAACACAAGCAGCACGAGAGGGACAGTGTAGTGCAGGCAGAAAAGCTAAAAAAGAAAATTAATTAAACTTTCTTAATTGTTTTTGAGAAAAATTATTAAAACTAGATTTTTTTTCTTGTTTTAAAGAGTTTTCGATGAAATTTTGTTTTTAAATTCAATTTTCCTTGATCATAATTAAAGATTCTTTTCTTAATTTAGCTATGTTTTTCACACTTTTTACTTTTTAATCAATTTTTTAATGTTCGGAATTATGCCGAATATTATGTGCATAATTCTTCTTCTTATCTGCATAATGCCGAACCTTACAATTTTTACTTTTAAATATTAAAAGATTTATGAAATTTTCAAATTGTTTCAAAAAAATTTATCTACAATTATCTTAAATTAACTCTAAAAAATTAAATCATAACCAATGGAAGATATAGAGCAACAATATTCTACTCTATGCATAGCTGTGTTTGTTGATTGTTAAATTAAGATACAAAATGTTTTTAATGAATAATAAATTGACAAATAACTTTAAAGAGTGATTATTTTTAGAAACTTCATTTTCCAAATAATTTTGTCAATCAAAAGTTTAATATTTCTTTATAAAGAATAAAATTCAATAATAAGTTTTTCAACAATAATATTGACTGTCTATATCATTAATTATCTTTTAGCAATAAAAAGACAAAAAAGAAGAGAAAAAGCTTCATGAAGAGTAGGAGCCAATGAAAATAAAAGCTAGACATTGTCATAATAACCCATTATTATTTTTTCCTCATTATATTAATTGAATTGCAAAAGAAAAATAGAAAAGAAGAAAGTTCAGCACTGTCTTTTTAATTTGATCTTCTCTACTATCAATTATTCTACATTCTACAGTTCATACAACTATTTAAGTACACAAAAGAGTCATTATTCAATAAATGAACATTATTATTTCTTTCTACTTCTCTGTATGTGATAGAAAGAATGTTTTTCTACATTAAAAACGATTGCGACAATTTAAACAAAAAAGAGAAATCATTAAATAAGATAAGAAGACATTCGAAATTGAATTTTTTTCCTTCTGATGCGCTCATTTTTCTTATCCTCAAAAACACACAAAAAACGAACTTTCTTTCATCCATCCATCCATCCATTCTTTCTCTTAATCCTTTTAATTTCCTTTAATTCCTTTTCTTTCCCTCTTCCACTATATTGCTTCTTCACAGCCCAAAATAGAAAAAGAAATCATCTCGAAATGAAATGAAAGCTTTTTGGCGCTCTTCTTCTCTCTTTCTATCTCATTTCGACGTGCCTCAATATTAATTTAATTTTTCATTATCTTAATTGATTTCACTTGAACAGTGGAGAAGCAAATTCTTTCTTTCTTTCTTTCTCACAGTGCCTCGAGAAGCTCTTTTATGTGTGCAAAAAAGATAAAAAAAATCGAAAAGTCAGCTTCAAATGCTTTTGGACGCATTTTTGTGAATTTAGAATTTCAAAGTAAAAAGTCAATTGAGAGTTTTACAAATCAAGTCAGCCATAATGAAGACTGTTGAAGTAAAAATATGCAAAAAAATCTGCCTTTTGCTGTCATATACCTTTTTGAAGTTTATTCGTCTCTTATCTCTCTTTTAATGCCAATGAAAAGCAGAAAGGCACAAAAACTTTTCAATTCGTGCATAAAAGCAGGAAAATTCTTTTCTTTTTGAATGTGTTTTTTCTTCTTTATTCTTCACTATGTGTATGAGTATGTATTTATCTAGCTTGCTACATTACGGGCTTTCTAACTTTTCATCACTTTGAAGAGAGACACATTAAAGGAAATTGAGACAAGACACTTCAATTCTTGATGACTTTTCTGCCTTTATAACGAAAATTCATCCTCATCTATTCATCATCATAACAAGTGAAACAGACGAAACATCGACTAATGAATGTCTTTTGAAATTTTCCAATTCTCTCACAGTTTAAAGCAACTTTTACTCATTCTACATTTATGCAAATGTATAAAGTCATATTTGGTCTTCTACATTTTTCATCTTGATTAAATTAAGAGAACGCAATATCAATATCATGAAAACTTAAATGAAATTCACACATGTATGTGATGAACATTTTAATTATTATAGAATAAATTTTTATTTATTGATTTACAACTTATATTCATTCATTGTCTGTCTTTCTTGTTTTGTTTTAGATTATATTGCTAAAAAGATATTTATTTAATAAAATGAAAACATGTGGAATAATTTTCAATATCAATAATTGTCATATTCTTGAATTATTGTCAATTTTCATAAAATTTTATGGATTTTCCTTGTCTAATTTCTCCATCTTTTACTCTTTTTTTCTGTTTTATGTCTCTCTGCTTGAGTGTCTATTTGAAATAAAATTTATGACATACGCATTAAATGAAGTTTTTGTGTTCTTTTCATTTATTCATGCATAACAATGAGCACCAGCTTCTTGTACTACATAGACAATGTTTTATTGATAAATTGCAGATATCTTGGCATATATCTACCTCAAAAGTAAAAAAATCATTTAAAAATTTTCTAAATCAAAATAAAATTCTTTTCTTTTCAATTTAACTGCTGTTGTTGTCGTCAAATGCTTATACATGTGCGAATGTCGGTAAAAGAAACATAAGAATAGAAGAAAAATGTCATGCATATCCTCATAAACATGACTGCTTTCCCCATTCGCTAGATAAGTTTTCTATAGTCATGATGACTACACATGCGATATGATATGAAGTCAAATCATTGAACCTACGACATGTTGACTCGCTCATTCACATTCCAGAGAAATTGAACATGCAGTCATAATTGAAATGAGTGAATAGCAAGCATTCGATCCGTTTATGGAACATTTTTTATTGCATTTGATGTCGGCAGGAGAACAGAGAGCAGAGAGCAGCAAAGTTGTGTGCGAAAAACAATAAATGGTTTTTCGGGCAAATGAATTCGAACATGAGGCATACACTGGAGAATGAGTAGTGGAAACAGAAAATAATTGCAAAATTCGCATAAAAATTAATTAAATCCTTTGTAGTCAGCACTTTGGTATAAACACAGAGTTTTTATGTCGTGACAATGGCAAAGAGATATGACGACAAATTGAAGTGTCGAGGAGCTCAAGTGGTTCTCGCTCGAGTAAATTAAAGGAGATTTACTCTATCAATTGTTCTATGCGACACTTTCGAGAACACAACACAATGACGCTCTTCATAATGCCATTAACAATCGAATGGTGTTGAGAAAATATTAATTAGCAATTTATTTCGATTCCACTTAATACAATTTCGGAAAAAGAAAACTTTCTCTTTATCCATAGCTACAACAGCAGCAGCAGAAGCCATGGAAAAGGATGAAAATTAATTTCCAATAAAAACAAAAGAATCGAGCAAAGTTTTGCTCAAAAGAATTTTCTTTCTTTCTCTCCTTTGCTCTCATGAAAGTTTCAAGTAAAAGACGTAGAATGGAGTTCATGTGAAGAAACTGAGCTAAACTTTTTAATGCAACACAACAGCAAAACATGAAAAACAGAGAGAAACCGCACAAAACACAAAATGGATTAAATTTATATCTATATAGGATTAAAGAATCTTTACTTTGTAGTGCTCGTTGCTTGTGCAGAAAACTTGAAAGTTTTCGCTGGTTTAAGATGCAAAAAATGCTGTTTAACGAGAAAGTAATGATTTTAGATGGATGTTGTTACCTTTATTGAACACTATTTTAAACAACAATTTTACACAACTACTAAGTTAATAACAAATATATATGACCATTCATTGCTTGATTTGAGGTTTAAGGTTTTAAAATTGAAATCAATAAAACAATTTTCAAATGAGATCAAAACATTTCAACAGAGATCAAAAATTAAATGAGTGTCAAAATTGATTTGAAGGAAAAACTAATGATAATATTAAAAATGTATGTCCATAGTTGTTTTTGTGGATTTTCCTACTGATCGATTCGTTATAAGCTTTTTATAGAAATGAAATTTGGTCCAAAATTCCCATGGACAATATCAGCAAATAAAATGAATTGAATATTTAAAAATCAATAACTTTACAGAAAAAAATTCTTTCAACAATAACTTTTTTTAAAGCTATTGCTAATAAAATAATACAAGAAAGTTTAGACAAAAAAACTTTTTTTAAAACTTTTAAAAATATTCAAATTTTTTATCAAGAAAGTATAATTAATATAAATTGTGATAAATAACAATTGACAACTAAAAAAATTTAATGAGGTTTTTATTGTTCATGGGTCTTTCCAATATGCTGTAATTATTAAAATCTTTCTTCCTTTATTCATTTTTACTCTCAATTAAGTTGTCGCGAGAAAAAGTATGTACAAACTATACACGTTAAGAAAAAGCACATAAGAGGCATTTTAGTATGTTCATTCATCTCTTGCTATTCCAACAACACACTCTCAAGCATTAATTCTTTTTATGTCGCTGCATACGTCGTTCTTAATTAATTGATTTTCTTGCATCATTCATTTTAATTAAACGACTATTTTAATGACGCTTTTCTGCATTCGTTTGCGAAAGAGCAAAGAGGCAGCAATGGTGATGGTAAAAGTCAAACAACCTCCTTCGACATCATTATAAAAATGAAGCGAGACAAATTTGCGGTATGGAACATAAACTTTACTCATAGAAGAGACAGAGAAAGAGTAAGAGAAAATGAATGTATGTGACATCAAAGCTATAAACAAAGTACATTGCAATTATTATGCTCCATCGTGTTCTATTTTAAAGATCTTTAATTCATTTTATTTTATTTTCCTAAATAAAAACATTTAAAAAACTTCATGTTATGAAAGAAAATTACCATTTAAGTTCGAGTCAATATAAATATGTTGCTTCATTTAAAAAATAGCAAAAAAAAATATTATTTCAATTGAAAAACTATGAAAAACATCATTGTCAACCGCTATGCAATGTCAACTAAAAATTCAACTACATTTTTATGGATAAAATGAAGAGTGACAAATTATGACAAAATGAAAATGGAAGAGAAGTATATACATGACTATGCCATATGTGTTGCCTCGTAATATGAATGAATAAAAAAGTTAACTGCAGCACTACAGGAAGTATTTCATATGTGAAAGGAGAGTGGCTTTATGGCTCTATTTGCAGTGCAATAAAATGAACCTAAAACATGCACAATAATTCTGTCTCTTCACATATACTCCACTCTTCATGTTGTGTGTGTAAGGTTTATTATGAATAAAATAGATAATGATGATTACGGTTAGTGAAAAACCATCATTTCCCAAATCCTTTTTTTCTTCAGTCATATCATGAGATGATAAAACAAAAAAAATGCTACTTGCTCTCAAAATTCTGCACAATTGCACACAAAATTACATCATTAAAAGTTTTTTGTGTTGCCTCAGACAGGGAAAAAAGTTTCTCTTCTCTTTTTTGACTCTGACTGACATAATTTAAGCATGACATTCACTCACACACAAATTCTCTCGTAAATTCACTTAAAATGCAACATTTTAAAATGTAATAATTTTTTTTGCAACAAAATGGAATTAAATGGTGAGGTTTTTATGTCATCATCATGAAATTTTTTCTCTTGAGTGTGTGGTCTATTGTCTACATTGTGTAATGAAATTGGAAAAGTTTTAATTTTTTTTCACAAATGCGAATTTTTCTTTGTTTGTATAATAATACGAACTTGAAAACGATTTTTTGGCAAAATTTATAAAAGAAAATAAATTGAAAATTTCAAGTCATCTTTATCATCATAAAGCGAAAGGTGTGCACGCATATAAAAAGCATGAAATAAACCACAATAAAATATATCCACTTTCAAAATCCGTATTATTATCTGCTTAACTTAATTTTCCTGCTGAGTCATGAAGCTCTCCTTTCCAAATCTATTCGTGTAATACATGAGATATAACAACAGCACAACAATGTAGTAAAAAGGCGTAAATGGCATTGTCATGGAAGAGACGTAAAATACTATGGATCTTATGAATGCATGACTGAGATATACAATATCTACCTTCAATTTCATCTAAACATATACATATACAAGAGCTCGTAGAGGTGTAAGTCTCACATCCATTAATTCTTTATATTGAGCCCATCTACATGGAATTCTTCTCCTCCTCATTCTTTTTGGCATTTTCATTTAATGAAACTATTTTCAGTAGAATGTGTTGTGATTCGCATTCGGTTAGAATAACAAGCAAGAAACTCAAATATTCAAGTAAAAAAGAGAGAAGAGAGAGAAAAAGCAAGTTAGCTAGCTTTAGTATCATTACATACATATTTTTCTTTTGGTGGTCTGCAATACATATTGCTCATGAAAGTGAAGAAGAAACCAGAAAATGTTAACTAAATGGCATAAACTTTTCAGCTCTCTTGCTTGCTTTCCATTTCATTATAAATGTTAGCATTTAAAACACCTTTCAAGATGGGAAGGAAAACTTTATAATTTCTTGTGTGATATTTAATAATATGACCTTGTCATCATACCTCTTTTATTTAATTATAAATATTTTGATGTCAAAAAGATGGACTTTGACTTTTCTTTTTTCATCTACAAACATATCAAATATTTCTACAAAAATTATTTTTCATTGAGTCAAGTGTTGAAAAGAGCAAGTAAAAATGAATGTGTTAAGATAAATAAGTAGAAAAGGAGGGAAGAAAGGACGATTTCCAGTATAAACATAAGAAAGGGACAAGAATGTCCCAAAATCTCTTTAAAAGCGGATTAATTTTAGATGTAGGCAAAAAAAGGTGAGGGCGAGAAATTGCCATTTCAACTTCAAATTATTTTCATAAAATGAGAATGAGAAGAAAAATATTTTGTTTAGTTAACATCAGCATGAGGATGTTGAGAAGTTTCTTAAATCTTGAGCTTCCAATCAAAAAAGGATTATAGAAAGAAAATGAAGTCGCAAGAGAGGCGCTTATGGTTAGAGAAGCTTCATATGCGTGTATGTAAGTGTATGCTTCAACATCATCCTATGCGGTCATCCATTTCAATCTTTACGAGAGATTTTATGCCGCTCCTCTGAAAAATATATACGCACATATATTTTCCTATTTTAGATAAATTATGGGTCTTTTTTGTGTGCTTGAATCAACATCCGAGAGAACATGAATAAATTTTCCTACTTTACGGCACACACGTGGTATTTCTGTGTAGATGAATCCATTGAATATTTCTCGAAACGAAAATCCGAAATACCATCTTTTTTTCTTTTTTACCTTCCTTCTTCCTCTCTAACTCTATTTTTCTCTGCCACAAAAAAAGGGCATCAAAAGCAGATAAGAGAAAAAGTGAAAAAAATTTCAATAAGAAAATTTCTCAGAAGATGCCCACACATACGAGAAAGCCCCTACCTCCTGCCATATTATCGCAATAATTTCAATTTTCTAGCTAGTGAAAAGAACTTTTGAGCTTTCTATCGATATTCGCCCTCATTTTGCTTCTCTTTTTATATCTCTCGATGGACTCTTTCTCCTTCACTTTTTCTGATTATGTTCTATTTGCTTTATCGATGCTAAATGAGGAATCAAATTGAAGGTAACAAAAAAGGTTGAAAATTTTCATTGATTTTGCCATAACTCATCAAATGTGTCTGTAGAGAGAAAATTTGCTTATGAAAAGTTTTTTAAATCAAGTTTTTGATATATCCTTGAAAGTTTCTTCATTATCAATTTCTCTAATAATTACATATAAATTTCAATAATTCCACACTTGAAATTTCTATGCAATTATTATTATACACATCAATATGTTGAGAAAAAAATTTTTAAGGACCTAATTTTCGTACAAAAATTTCCATAGAAAAATACTAAAATGCTAAGTATGTGTATCGTGTTTTGTAAATGTATGAATAATGAACGATAATGAATGAAAGAAAATTTGTTTGACATTGAAATTGACAGGCGAAGAAAAGAGAGAGGAAAAAGTACTCTGCATTTGCCATGAATTGAATGAAAAATTATTTAAGTAGAGAATGAATTAGGCAAATGGAGAAAAAAATTCTAGAATTGAGGTAAAATTTCCCATTTGCTTGCATGGTAAAATTCTTTAGCCCATCTCAATTCTTAAACAACAATTTTTTTCTTTATTGCATTGAAAAATGAAGCAAATAAATATTAACAAACAACTGTTAGCGATCAAGCGCGGAAGAATAAGACGCAAATTCAATGCAATGAAATGAAATATTTACATTGAAAGAGCAGAAGAGAAGAAAACTTAAATTAAATTAGCTCACTCCAAAAACTTTCTTTTTTCACTTCGCATTCATTGGTTTGAAAATTCTTTTCTTCGATAATGATGCTGCTTGTATCGAAGGAAAAGTAAAAATAAATAGCAGTAGTGACGAGAAAGTTTTAAGGGAAGATAGAATTTACTAAATCATTAACACACAACAACCTTCTTGCCTTCTTCTTCTTCTTAGAAGCTTGCTGGCTGCTCATTATCAGCACTTTATCAATTATTTCACTTTTACAAAAGTTTAATTGAATTTTCCTCTTTCCCTTCTAGTTCTTCATTAAAGTGATGACTGACTGCTTGATGGAAAAATTTTCACTCATTTCCTTTGGAATTTTTAACGTCTAGATGAAAGAAAGCTTGTCACTCTGTCTCATGCCATATGATGTATTGACACGTTGAACAGGACAGGAAATTGAAAAATGCAATTTATTTATATTGACTCTGCTGTATGGTTAAAAATAAATAACGCTTAATTATGTATCATTGACTTTTGTTATGTTTATTAATACGAATTTATTCATCAATCATTATTATTATTATTATATTTTGTTTCATAAGAGCACAATTAATAATAAAATTCTTTTTATATAAAGTAATTGAAACACATTTATGCAACTGATATGAATTTTATATAACACAATCAAGATGCATGCATTGATGACATCAAATAATTATTAAAGAATATCACATGAATTCATCAATACAAATTTTCCTTTTGTGTAAAATACAATAATTGACTTTTAATCAAGCTTTTTGAACTTTTGAATGAACGTTTAACTCATAAATTTTTTATTATTATGCATGATTTTCCTTATTTATTCAAGATCTTTTGATCTACCTATATTCAACCGTAATCGTCATATTGAAATTGAAAGCGCACACTCTTATTGCATGTAGTTGAATAAATTCAAATGAAAAATTTATTTCTACGTTGGAATTCGAATACAGTAAATGCAAATCGTAATTATTTTCACGCATTCTCCTCGCCGATCTGTAAATAAATAAAATTGAGATTTATTATGCAACTGTTTGAATGTGATGCCAAAGTTAATGGCAGAACATTGTGTCGAAATAATTAAGTAGATATTGATGCACACATACAACAAGCTACTATAAAAATTAATTTCTCAATTAAACTGAAATTTATATTATTGCACATATATACATATAGAGTGCAATAAAAAATGAAGTTTGTATATGAGAAGAGATAAAATAAATAAAAAAAAATTATGTTTTATTTATGTGCGATTGCTGTCATATTGAAAACGAAACTGTTAAGTGGTCAATGATATTTTTTTGTATATGAAATAATTGCATTTAATCGCGTGAGTACTTTTTCATCTCATTTTTATGGTATTTATTATTATGATGAAGCCAGTACTTGGTCTGTAATTTAATATTATCATTGTGAACAGCGAATGTAGAGTGAACAAAATAAGAATTATTGATCAATTAAAAGTTTCAACTTTTCTCTCTCACTCACTCGTTTTGTTTAAACTGTAATCCATAATGAGATTAAATTAACAAATATAATTTTATTTACTGTGAAGTGAGTTTAATGACAGTATTTAAATGAAGAGAATATTCAATGTATCAAATTATAATGCAATTAACACAATTAATTAGGTTTATACCATTGATAACAGGATGTGAAAAAACTTAAATCAATAAATTCGTTATCTTTTTTTTCAATATGATTTATTAATATTCTACACAATTATCGAACATTGTTGACAATTGAATTGGATAGAGGGCAAATTTTTACAAAATTAATTTTTGAACCGTATAAATGAAGTCAATAAGGCATTTAAAATTAATTTTCACTGTTTAAATGTAATTTTATAAATTTAATTTATCAACTCTACTCTACAACATATGTATATCAGTCTTTTTGTAGAAAATGCATAGCTTTAAAGCGAATAAAAAAGCGAATTTTTCAAGTTCGAAAATCATGAAAGCTCATTACTACTAATACAACTTATAAATACAGCTAAAAGTTACTTTACACAACTGAAATGAACTATAGAAATGAAACTACAAAAAATTCCCAACAGATCAGTTACTTTATTGTATCTCAAAAATCATTTATCAATAAATAATTAAAAACAAACAAGAATGAAATATGTCTTTAAGAGAATGCACTTTTTGTCTTCGAAAGATACTCACATTTAACAATTAACGATTAGAACTGACTTACGCTTCCATTACTTCGCCTTAAATTTTAAAAGATTTTTTTCTATATATTATCTTAGAGCTTTATCCTAATCTACACTTGAATTACATTATTCAGTTTCATTCACTATGTAAAAAGTCTCAACGTTCAACGAAAAATCTTCATTACTACATCCTATCATAATTGTTATTATTGTTTTGCTTTTGAATGGGACTTTTTGTGTTTACCACATTTCTTTGTTTATCTCGTTCATACACTGTATGTGGCCAATCACAAACTCACACTTATCAATATTATTATTATCATAATTATTATTATTATTCCATGAGCCATCAACAAGAAGGTGTTCAAAATCAGTTGCTTGAATAGAAATACAGTTAGTTAGAACAGCAAAAAACAGAATTTCACTTGATTAAATTAAAATCTAAACTAATGTGGTTGCTTATTGTTATAATTCTCAACCAACATTCATACGATCTACTGCTTCCTTTTCTGTTATATTGTTGTAATTAAGGCAGGACTCATTTTACTATGATGATGTGTATCTCAACGTTAACAAACAGTAGTATGTAAATAGATGAATAGAGAATTACAACTAGTAGTAGATTATATAAGTCTGTGTGTATATTTGTTTTGGATATAGAGAACAATTGCAAGAATAAGAATATGACAAGAGGAGAGAAACCAAAGAAACAAACAATTACTATTATTGCACAATATTATCATTACTTATTATTAGTATGAGAGTGCTGTTGTCGTTTCGTTTCCAACTGTGAAATCCTTATATTGTGAAAATACAGAAATCTGTGTGAAAGAAAGAAAACAGAGCATAGAAAATTCATTAAGCTTCAACTTCAATTAAGTGTGTTTAATGTAGCAGAGCACAACAGCAAGTAGCGACTCACCTTGTCTTTTAATTGCTGACATAGTGTCAGAGCGACAGTAAACAAAACTAAGACTTCATTAAGCCACGGTACTGAGCATTCAGCTTGTGTCGACTCGAATTTCATTGTCCCTTGGTTATTTGTCAATTGATATGCGGCAAAAATCAATTTGTGACTCTGTATATAGAATGAGATGGCTAAATCTTCGGGTAGATTTGGCGATAGTGATTTCATATTGCGACTTTTCATCAGCTCATCGATTGGCTTCTTTTTTGGCACGACCAAACTTGTACGACCGCGCTGTAATGCACCAAGAATGTTTGAGAGTATATGCAATACTTCTTCCGACGATTTGAAATGATAATTTGCATCAACATTATCAATATGATTGATGGCTTGCTGTAAATGATTTGCAGCATCTTGCACTTGCTGAATTTTCCATGGAAAATCTTGAGTTATACTGGTTCGCTGTATCACATTTTGTTGACGTTGTACTTTGAAATTTATGTCCTGCGATGGTGATGTCGTTATCATTATTGTTAATGGACAAAAGATTGAAATTTATGACTAGCGATTAAACAAATCATCATCATCGTTATATACTTACAGCACTGGTAATTGAATCGCCAGTCAATGTTACTGCAACTTTTAATTGCTCTGGTGCAGACGTGAGAATGAACTTGTCAACTTTTTTTCCTTCATTTCCATGAAGAGGCACTGGAAAACGATGTGCACACTCGACAAGGATGTCGTGAAGCTGCTTAAGTACTAAAAGAACTTCTTTTTGAAGAATCCATTGAAATTCTAATTGCTATATAGAACCGAATAACGTACAAAGAAGAATAGAGAAAGAGAGAGAGAGATTGAAGAGAATGAAATTATATTTGCTGGATTATAATTTGATAACTGATTGACATCTAATTCGATTTGCTTATTTGCATCAATCCAAATATCAATCAATCAATTATCGTCATTTGATTAAAATGTAATTGATAGAACGAAAGAAGCACCACAATTAATCGCCTTCTTTACACAATGAGTTTTTAATGGAAATGAATCACAAACACGCGCTTTTAACAATTCCCTACAACGTCATGAGAGCAATGAACATTTCCAAAATAATTATCACCTTTTATTATCAAAATAAGATAAGAATTTGAAAAATTTTTGATAAAATTTTTATCAACCTACCAAGCACTTTAATTCTTCCATTTTAAACAAACACTTTGACAATGATGTCACGCTTAACTTTTAATTGAACTTTATATCAGCTTAATTAACTACTATTTATGCTTAAAATCACGTGAGAAACCCGACTAAATTAATTTTTCACAATAAAAACAATGAGATGTTGAAAATATTTTTACAGCATTTTTCAGTTTGTAGGTTAACATTTTTATATTCACTTTGTCTGTCTGTTAAAAGATGACATTTAATAATCATGCATAAATAACATTTTTATCAAAGAAAAATATTTAATATAATATAATAATTTGTATTAAAATGCGTTTGAATCATTATTTTGTTTGCGTTGACTCATCAACTGGTTTCGCCCTTACAAACATTTACGTAGGAGAATTTGAAAAAAAAACGTTGCAATTGCGCGAAATTTAAATCACGAACAAAACCTCATAACTCATGAGGAAAAAATGTCATTTAGTGGAGGACAGAGATGAAAATAATCATATAACATAATGCATTTTTTAAAGGAAGAATACAGCCATAAATCATTTAAAACAGACATCACGTTCATATGAATTTAACGTCATTGCTTCCTACTATCAACTTCTACTCCTTCCACCTCCTTCTCACTTTATCTCTCTTCTTGTTTATCATTTTTTGCAACTTGATCACGTGGTGTTTAGTTTATAAAATTAATGACCAAGTTGCAAACTATGAAACATGATACAAATGGAAAAGCATCATAAAGTGCACACAGAGATTATGACAGTTGACTCACATACCAACTTTCCCAACTCTTCAACGTTCTCCACTCGCCTTTTTCGACTACGCTTCACATTTTGACTAAAATTTAACGGTGTTGATGATGGCTTTCGACTCTCCTTCCTTATTGTAAAATTTCTAGAGCGGAAATGAAATGAAGATTTAAATTTTCTACTACTTTAACTTTTTTTAAAAATAAAAGTCTTCAAAAAATGACTCACGTATTCATAATTGTTAAAAGTTAAAGTGGCAAAATAAAACTGAGACTGCGAGAGACATAACACATTTGCAAGTGTGTAAAGCAGTAACAATAACAATGAAATGTATTTATCAGTTTAAAACCACGACTATATTGTAAATAAAAGATAACAGCCCCGAAAACATTCTGCTTGCCTTCACCTCTCAGTCTCTTGTTTTCTCTCACATACATACATTCGCTTGTCACTCGAATAATGAGATTAATGGACAATGATAGTAAGGTAGCATGTATATATCATTTGGCAGAGATATGTGCTTGACACACATACAATATTGTCAGTGTGTTTTTGATAGCAAATGTGTACATCCATCATGCATGAATAACACAGAAAAGTAAGAGAAAGCAAATTAAATAATGTCAAAATAATGAAAATGTAGCTGCCCCTTTTGATGATGCTAATTACTACCTACATACAAACACTCTTTCTTTCATTATCCATTGATGATAAGACGTTAATCATGTTTATTACACTCAGAAAAAATTTTTTACAATTCGCGTTGTAAAATCGTAGTAAATGAAATTTCACAATATTTGTTGTAAAAAAATCCAAATTTTACAACAAATATGGTAAAATTTTTGTTTTTTTAAAACTTACAATAAAATAGTAGAATTTACTTCCAATGTTATAAAATTTTTACCTTACAACTTTGATAATAAAAATTACTATGTTTATTGTAAAGTTAATGTGTTTGGTCAATCAATATTTTTTTCAAACGCGAGATGATTTTTCAAAAAAGTGTTTTAGTAAAGTGAATATTAATAAAATAAGTCAGTAAATAAATATAAAGTTATTGACATTATTGGTAGGAAATAAAATTCAAACGCTTAATCAGGTAAATGTATCATGATTTACAAAATTAAAAATTCTGAATTATTCGAATTTTTGAGTCACAAAAAATTCTTTTAATTTCTTCTGTTTTATTCTAATTCATAGGTAAACTGCTTTTTTTTTTTAAAGAAAACTGGAGCAAATAAAATTGATAAATTGGGTGTTTCAGAATTTAATAAAGCATGAAAAAAATTTGTCTTAAGTTATTTTTTCTTTCAGTTTTCTTTTATTTAAATAGACAACACTTATCACGAAACAAAGGAATTTATTCAAATGCAGTAAGTATGATCTAATTAAATAAAAATTCATAGATTTGCTGACACTTTTTTTTAGTTTACAGTCGACATCAATAAAATCACTGGATCTTCGGAATTTATTGAATCTTCAAATACCTTTATTAAAACCTCATTCATTTTTGTAAGTTTATGTATGATTAATAAATAAAATAATAAAGGTTTTAACTAAACATGCATTTGAGTTTCAATAATACTGAAGAAAATTTTAATTTTCAGGAATCCCGAAAGCAATTTTTTACAATTTTATTAGTAAATTTTACCATCAATATAGTATTTTGTTTTACTATTTTTGTAGTAAAATTTACTATGTATATAGTAATTTTTTAAAAATATTAATCTTACTATAATCATAGTAAAATTTTACAATTTTGTTGTAAGGTCTGAGCTTACAACAACGTTGTAAAATTTTCCATACAAATTTACTATGCGTTGTAAAAATTTTTCTTTGAGTATACTGATTACACATATACAAATTCAAAGAAATAACTGATAAGTAGATAGATTAAGTTTAAAACATGGAATAGAGAAGGAAGTAAATTGAACAATAGAAC
>JACWBX010003642.1:30319-45152 GCA_014622435.1 Polypedilum pembai
ACAAATCAAACACAAAAAACCGCAAGTCGCTAGCTATTGTAGTTTTCGACCTCATCCAGATCTCGCGCCTCATCCAGCCAGCCAGCCGAACAGCCAAAGTGAACTTATAATCTGTAGTGAGTGGAAAAAGAAAGGCAAATGAAAAAAATTTCTTGTGTGTAAAAAAGATGAAAAAAAAATCGTTGTCATTCATACAAGGAGTAGCATGAATAAAATAAAGGAAAAAAGATGAAATGGAAATGTTGTGTATAAAGTAGAAATCAGCTAGAAATACAACAACACTTCATTCGACCGACGTAATACAATCGAATGAATTTCCATCTATACACAAGGCATCATCATCATCATGATCATCATTTTCTTTCTCTTTTCATTTGAGAAAAAAAAATCATGCAGACTTTTCAGTTAGCGCTCAGTTTTCTGCCCAGCAGTCTTGTGTCTTGTTCCATTCAAGTCTCGCACATCTCCTCGTCTCATTCGGTTATTAGTTTTCCGTTTCTTGTGATTCTTGTTTCTCGTACATAAATTCTAATTAGAAAAAAATGGTTAGTGTAAAAATCGAGTTTTTCTTTAAATTCTGATCGGCTATCTTCTCTTCTTTGCTCTTATTTATAAGCAGCACAATAAATCCAATTTTACTTGAGTAATGAATTAAATTAAGAAAAAACTTTTCTTCCTCATGCTGCTTCTACTATATTTAGTAAAAGAAATTAGTGCAAAAATTGGTTGAGGCATTAAGTAATAAATTGGTAATGAGAAGAAAGTGGAAAATTAATGGCAAACAGTGAAAGCAGAAATAATTATTTCGATTAAATTGGATGGAAGTGAAAAAAGTTTCCATCTCGTGAGAGGCACCATCAACAGCAGCAGCTAAAAACTCCATATATGTATGTGTTGTGTGTGAAACTAAAAGAGATTGATGTGAAAGCAATGAGCCATGGGAAAATTCTTGGATAATCAAAAACACTCACACATGAGAATTTGGCACAGTAAAAAATATATAGGAAAAAAAAGTTTACCAAACTCAAGTCCCTTTCGCCTGCCTGCTTGCCTATTTGCTGTTTATCTTTTCGTCACGAATTATTTATTACGGCAACAGCAGTAACAGCAGCAATGGCAAACACACACACGAAATAGGCTCAATTCGCTAGGCAAAAGAAAGATTTTATTTATTGATTTGTACGTACAATAGGAAAAAAATATGGAAGGGATTAAAATATGGAGGAGAAAATTTTTCCTTCTTTATTGTTTCACAAGCAAAAAATTTGCTTGCAAATTGCAAGCAATTTGTGAAAATCATCATAAGGAAGCTTATAAATTTTTCTTTCTTTTATTTTTAAAGAAATATTAAGAATGGATTATTTTTAGACAAAGAAATTTTCCATTCTTTGAAAATCCCACAAAACCGCTTGAAACCTTCAATTAATTTTCAAAATAAGCAAGGCTAAAATTTTTAAAGAAATTAATTATTTTCCCTTTTTCCATATGAATTAATTAAAGTTTTCGTAAGATCATTTTTCATGTTAGACTTTTTGTTTAGTTATTGAAAAATAGTGAGCGGTTTAGTTTGTGGCACGGTCTAAAATCTATCTTTGTCTAAAGTCTGACCCCATTCACAACCTACACACAATAAACATCAGCAAAATATTGCAAATAAATGTTTCATTACAATATCACAATCATTCTGTTAATTTACACATATTTATATTAGACTCAAGCGAGATGTTTAACTTAAAAGAAATTGCCTCTAACATATAAACACCATTTTCCATGCCGATATCAATCAATACCTCGCTTCATTTCTCATTACTACAAAAAATATTACTTAAATGTGAATTCAAAAATGATAGAAACACACAAGACGTTGAAATACGAAGAAAAAGAAGAGCGAGAGAAGTGAAGTCAGCCGATAAATGAAATGTGTGAAAATTTTAAGCGAAAATTAATTTTTTTTCTTCATTTTCAAAAAACACGAAAAAAATTTGTTTAACTAATGAACATTTAGGATGAACTTCCACCAGAACAAATTGCCAGTAAGTATATTTTTCTCTTTGTTGCATGAGTCGACATGTGAAAATAAATTTATAGTACAAATTGGATTGTGGAAAAGCGAAAGTCGATAAATTTATATTTATTTTATATTTTCCTTCTCCTTCTACAATGTGCAATAAAACATTTCATTTTCTTTCAATTTTTTTCATAAGCACATTTTGATAGTAGTGAAAGCTTATAAGATAGATAGAAAAAAAAGATAAATAAATTGTGGGGAAGTAGAATGAGAGAGAAGAAAATGTGATGATAAAATAAAAATTGCTGAAAAGAAAAATACTTGCATTCATAAGGGGGCTTAATAAGGAGATGAATGGATGAACCTGGTTGAGCTTAAATCAATGACAGCTATGGTATAAGCCTCTCCAACAAAAATCTTCAAATGTTAAGGAGAATCATGGAGCCTGACTCGATTCATAAAATAGAAAGTCAAAACGTGTCAGGGTTATTCACTCTCCTACATTCTATAGTGACAGTCGCCCTTTATTCTTTCGACTAAGCAAAATAAAGAAAGAAGAATTTTTTTTATATTATTATTATCTCATATTTCTGCACAACTTCTTATGTTTAAGTAAAAGGATAGAGTAGAGGAAAAAAAGAAAGAACATAGCGAAAAGATGACAGAAACAAACTACATAAGATCAAAATCAAATTTAATGCAATGTGAGTGGAGAGGATAATGCCATCACGTATATAAAAATAAATTTTTTTATGATATTTTCCTCTCCTCCCGCTGCTGCTTTCACAACATTGTTCCCACTCTACAATTCAGTCATTTTGCTTCGGTACTGTTTTTGTTGTTGATTTTTCTCAATAGAATAAAAAGCTCTATTAAATAAACAGAGCAGAAAACCGTCGTTATTTAACGATTTGAATGCGCTCTGCATTAAAACATACACATTTATATTTTTATGATGCGAAAATTGATATTTTTACTGCAATCAATGTTCAATTCACTGTACATTGTGTGTTATGTGTGCTTTCTATCAAACTGCAATAACATAAACTTTTTTTATATTGTACATATCCAAAAGCGAGTGCAATTACTTGATGATGAAAAATTGCATGTCGATTGACCCTATAGACACGAACACAAAAATTTATTTCCTGCCACCACTGCACGAAAATTTTCTATCAAATTTTCCAGCTATAAATTTTCGTTTTCACCTCATAACAGTTTTAATGACTTGATAAATTTCAATTCATCGTCAGACAGTATGTAAATATGAAAAGTCATTAAAAAAAGTTTACTGGCACGAATCAACGAAAAAATTCTTTTTCTTTCTTTTTGTGAAACAGTATAGGCCTGCTCAAACTGATGATGAAACGTCTGTCATGTAAAACTGGCTGCAAGTGGCAGAATTGTTTGTCAAAAAAAATGACATGTGAAAATAAATTGGGTTAATTTTCAAAAGAATAATAATAATTTTTTCCTTTCTCTCATAATTGCTGTCTCTTTTTTGTTGGAAAATGAAGGCAGCAGCAGCAGCAATGAAAGAAAAGTTTTAATGTGTACACAAAGGCAAAGGCAAAAAAAGAAAGTTTTTCTTTTATTTGTAACGATGTTGAACTTTGGAGTTATGTCAATTATTTGCTGCTTATGCCGTCGTCTTCATTTTGAGATTAAATGTCAAGTCGATGAAAATAAGAAAAAATGTACAAATGTTAAATTTTAATTTTGCGATAGTTTTACTTTGACAAGTTCCCAACAGCAGTATGAGACTGTTTGTCAATATCAATTTTATAAAAACTTTTTCAAATTTATTTCATTCAAAAGTAAAACATGAACTAAATAAAGTCGTAAATTCACACATGTACCATAAAAAAACTTGTTCAAAGGGCATAAAGAATTTTATTAATTGTAAGACAGACAAAATGTATAAAATTTTACGCCTCTTTTGCCTTTGAAATGAATGAAAATAGAAGAAAAAGAGAAAATTCTTCTTTTTGTGAAAAGGAAAAACGTGTCAAGATATAATTTGCTCCATTTATAAGTTTTTCTTGCTTAACGCTCCAAAGCGCATCTTTCTAAGATGTAGAAAAGTGACAGCATCCGAAACGACAGAATGTCTCTCTCTCGCATCTCATGGCTCATGGAAACATAAAAATTATACACACACGCTAAATATTGTGAAGCGAAGCAAAAACGAGAGGAAAAAATTGTCATCAAAGTTAAAGTTCATCGCAAGATTTCCCATCTTCATTCATGCTCACATTAGATTTTCGTGTGTATGTGTCTGTTAATTAAAGACCATTAATCTTATGCTGACCTCCCATCACATCAATCATTTTCACATACAGCTATTTTGAAGTTGTGCGGTAAAGAAGAAGGAGGAGAAGGAGAAAGAGGAACTTGTCAATATATTTAGATTTCCAACTTTCTCACACACAAACTTAATCCTAATTACATCAACTTACTTATTTAATCACATTAAACACAACATTTCACTAAAGTCCCACAGAAAACTTCATCTTCTTCTACTTCTCTATCTATTTGCACATTACACGGTGTTTATTTAATGGAAAATTAATCCTGGCGGCAACAGCATACATAAATAGCAACAAAAGAGTTAAAATAATTATTATATTCTTCTCTCTATTCTATATATTTCATCTTTCAAGAAGCGCGTATAAACATGAGAAAATTTTTTTCTTTCTTTTCATTCATGCATGCAATTTTTCATTTCTCAACTAAAATTTTATTCAGGTGTTGTAAACATTTACGTTAATTAGCGAATTTCATTAAACTTGAGATGATGTTTATTGAATGAAGATTAAATGAAAATCTAGCAATGAAAAAAATTGAGGAAATTTCATTCGAGAATTTGAGTATTTTGACCTCACTATATGCGTAACGTGGTAAAATAATTTTAAAGTTCATTCACATTCACACAAAAACGTCATAAATTTCTGTCTCACGGGGTGATGAGTATTAAATTGATAGATGAGCATTCATAGAGGTAAAGAAGGAGCAATGTGCTTATGAGATCCGATGGTCTCACTCATTCACTTTTATGTCTCAGATTCAACCATTCATTTTCATCTATCGATAATTAACGACAGAGGAGGGACTGCACTAGTGAAATTCGCAATCATTCGTCCATTAGAGCCAACTGTCAAAATGCGACAATGTGGGAGATAGAATGAGTGAAGATGAGTAAATTTTACAGATTGCCGCTCGTGTGAAATGAAATGTACTCACTGTAGTAACTGAATGATGTCTCAAATGACAAATGAGCTCTTTATTTTTTTTTCTTCTTGTAAATTTTCAACGTTGTCAAGCGGGACAATTTTTCCTTCTACTTAGTATTAAAAGAGTGAAGAAAAAAAAAGAAAAATCTTTAATGCGGTTGTTGTGAAGAGTGTTTTTTAATTAACAAGAAATTTTTTTCTTCGATTTCATTTCTCATCATCAACTTCAACTGCTCGTTAAGTGAAATGTGATTTCAACGCAATTTGAGCAAAAAAAAGTTTTCCTCATTTCTTTTGGGTTTTTCTGAGAAAAAACGAGTAATTGATCAATTTAGTAAAATAAACACACGGGAGGAAAAAAAGTTCATTGACATTCACTTTGAAAATGACAAAGTTTATTTTTTGTTTACTTGACAAAAATATGAAAATAACTGTTTTACTGCGCGGGAAAAGGAGAAAGATGAAAAATATTAATCAATGTCCATGAAAATGATGTGAGACAACACATGTTTACAAAACATCATTTTTCTCATGCTTTTTATGAAATCATCGTTGAATCACAATTCTATTTAAAATTTACTTAATTTAAATATTTCCAGTCTTGAGAAAAGCCTTCGAGAGCTTCGACAGCAACAAATCAGGCTCAATCTCAACAGAAACAGTCGCTGAAATCCTTCGATTGATGGGTCAACCATTCAACAAACAAATTCTCGAGGAGATGATTGAGGAGGTCGATGAAGACAAATCAGGTCGCTTGGAGTTTGAAGAATTTATTATCTTAGCTGCCAAGTTCATCGTTGAGGAAGATGAGGAAGCACGTAAGTGATTGATGAAATGCAATATAATTTTGAAATGCTACTCACACTGAGATTGAATTTAATTACAGTCCAGAAAGAGTTAAAAGAAGCCTTCAGATTGTATGACAAAGAAGGTAACGGTTACATCCCAACTTCAATCTTAAAGGAAATTTTACATGAATTGGACGATCAACTTAGCGACGGAGAATTGGATGGAATTATTGCTGAAATTGATCAGGGTGAGTTAAGATTTAATTATTGACATACAAAAAAAGACAAAAATAATTAATCATCTCACCTAATTTTTTCTTTCTTTCTTTCACTATTGAAAAACAAAAAATATAGACGGTTCCGGTACTGTTGATTTTGATGAGTGAGTTTTTTTTGCACATTGAAATTCTTAATTACTATACAGTATTTAGCAAAACAACAACAAAAAAGTACGATTCATTAATGAATTTTAGTCCACAATCGATTTAAAGATTCTTTTATTTAGTATAAAACAATTGCGCTAATCATGACCAAATCCAAAGTCATCAATAACTCAAGATAAAAGGGGAGAAAAAACTTAATTTTTGGGGTTATAATTTAATTATCTTCTTCTTCTTATTTTTCTTTGAATGAATAGAAGGAACATTAATTTTGATTGATGACTCTCTCTTTCACGCCACACAGATTTATTTTCCTCCAGCTTCTCTTAAAAATAAAGCAGCAATAGAAAAAGTTTTCCTCCCTCTGCAATCTCTCTTATCCGAATGAAAAGAAGTCAAGTCAATTTATTAGAGAGAGCAGAGCAGCAAGAAATGAGTTAAAGTAAGAGTCACATGATGTTTACTTCTGTGGTCAAGTAGGAACATGATAAAATTAAAGTCAAGCGTGTATAAATCCATTTTATTTATTTACTTTCATCTCATTCACTTATTTTCGCCAGTCTGTTTTCTGCTGGCTGATTTCTTGAGTTGCCAATAAAAATAGAAAAGAATGATGAAATTCAACAAAAAAGAGAATAGTGAATCTGCTTTGGCAACCTACCGTCATCGGCAACTGTTTTGTGTTTATATTTCAATAACTCTTTTTCTCAAACATACATAAACAGAACAAACATCCGAAAATAGATTCTCACACAATCCACTATTCATCCACTCTGTTGTTGTTATTATTATTTTAGAAGAGAAGAAAAGAGTGAGTGAAAATCCCATGAAAAATCATTTTTTATTTTCTAAAGAAAAATTGATAATAAAACCCCATGAAAAATCATCGACAACAACCTGTTGCCATAAATTATCAGGCCATTAAGTGTGTTTTCTACTTGCAAGTGAGTGAGTGTACGAAGAGGCGATTTAAATTCTTGCTCGTTATTATTTCTCAATCATCATCATTCTAATCCCAAACAATTAATTTAATTTAATAATAAAATCATTTTCAAATTATGCTGCTCCTCGTGCATTTTTTTTCTTTCATAGACACTTGTCATAATTTTTCACGTGATACAATTGACTTTGAAGTTTGTTTTTATTCAAAAATTTAAAACTCTTTTATGTAAAGAGAAAAAGAAAAAAAATATGAAAAATAGCCAAATCGACTTTAAAACTTGTTTATTCTCATATCAATTTTTCATCGTTCTGTGTGGTAAATGTTTATGAATAAAATTTATATTTGTGAAAGAGCCGCGAATAGAAAGAGAAAAAAAATTGCGTCACGTATAAAAGAGTAATTAAATAATTTTTCGCCTTTTTCCTTCTGTTTAATTACTTCAAATGAAAAATTACGCATCACGTGAAAGGCGTAAAAATATTTTTGAAAGGAAGGAAATTACAAATTCAGGGATTTTTCTCATGACTTTTTTGCTCTGTAAAATGAATAGATAAAGTAATTACTTGAATCCCTGACACTCCAGTGTGTAATAAGCTGAAAATTTATGAATCATTGTACGCCTAGGGAAGTACGAAATTGTCAACAACAAGCTACTACTGCGTGATTAAGAATGGGTCGCAAAAAGGAATTGTTTAAGTACTTTTTGTCATTGTTGCTGCTATACAATACGAGATCAAAATTATTCACACATTCACATACACCTTAATAGCTCGTAATTTTCGAGCAATTATTGTGATCATCATTTTTCATTCTCCTTCTCTTTTTTTCTACTTTTTTTAATTTTCATAAATTGTGACATCGTTTTCATTTGGATGAATACAGATTCATGGAAATGATGACGGTAAGTGTAGAAAAAAATTTTATTATTAAAATGACTTGTAAATGAGGAAAAATGTCCATGAAATTGTCGTAAAACAATGTTGTTTACGATGACACACATTTTGTGTGTTTATTCGTCTGCTATTTTCTTCTTTTGGGACGAACGACAATTTTTTTAATGAATGGAAGTTTTTCCTCACACACATAGCCTCTCAGAGGAACGATTACAATGGCAATTTAAACTAATGTCCAACTTTTTCTTTTCTTCGTCTCATTTCATACTCAAATACTACAATTACTGTCTACTATGATAAAACGCAGGGCGAATAATTTGTGGAATTGAAATTCATACATCATCATGTCATCATAAACATTGTCATAATATGCCTGAGCAATCATCACATTGTCATGTTATTTATGAGACAAAAACTCTAAAAAGCCGTCAGGATACTCGTCCCATCACTATACAGACACAAACACACATCTTTTTTTTAATTTTTCATCATTTTATTTTTTTATTTTAATTCATCATTGAACAATCAACACAACACCATTTTAAACAATAAAAAATTTAATTTAATTTTTAAAAGTTTCAATTAATTTTTCTTTTAATTTTCACACACTATTTACACAATTACACACATTTACACGAAACAATAACCCAAAGTAACGGATCCTTCGTTCCAAAATCTATCAATTAAAAAAAATTTCAGCAAATTTTCAGGGATTCGTTGCTAAACACATACAAAAATACATACACACATACACGAACACACACTCATACACAATTTATAATTTCTTACACTAATTCTCTTTAAATAAAAACTCTAAAGACCAAAAAAGCATAAAATTTCATTTAAAACATAATTTAAAAAATCTCAACAATTCAATTGCCATCCATTGAGAAGCATTTGATGAGACTTATCTATCATTATTAACCACTAAGTGCCATTTATTAAAAAATTTAAGAATTTTACAAATATGAGAGAAACATCAATCAAATAATTTGTCTATTTATTTGTTATCATTTTGAATGATCAATAAAGAATGAGAGAAAATAATATAAAAGACACAGTCATTAATCTTTTTCTTAAAATAAGATTTGAAATTTAGTTTCCAGGATTAATTTTGATCAAAGGGATGAACACTTAATGATTTAATTTAAAACAAGTTGACTCCATATTATGAGCTAAACTTAAAGATTTTAAGGTAAAATAAAACTCTTAAAACTATTTATCAAAAAGTCAAGCTAAATTCAGGTCATTTGAATCTCAACTCATCTTGATTTTCGTATCAAAACAAAGAATCACTGTATTTGAATCACAAAATTGAACAACTAACTTGAAAAATTATCTTAACTTTGTGTTTCGATCACTTTGATCAAATCATATTGCATTTATAGCATAGCAAGTAAGATCAAGTAGTTTTTTCGTAAAAAAACATTTAAATTGATTTAAATTTTATTTAAAATCATTTGAAGCAAGTTAAATTTAGATGAGAAATTTAAGTGTTTACGCTTTGATTATGAATTTATTAATTTCTTTTTATGTTTTATTAAATTAATAGGTAACTAGAAATATGATTTTAAATTTTGATTACAGTAAGCTAAAAATTACCAAAAAAAACATTAAAAATTTTTCAAAATAAGCAATATGGATAAAGCGTCAATTCGTCATGATTCAAATACAACACATCACATTGTAAATTAACACATTTTTCTATTTTATCAATTTCTTTCTCTCTCAACACTTAAATCTGTCCCTAGATTCAATGCTCTCATGTTATGAATTTAAATTATCAAGACCGCTGCAATTTCATTCATACAACAGAAGGATGTTATAAAAATTTAAACTATTTTGACTATCTCAATTTCATTTTCTGTGATGTTGGTGCCAGTGGCAAAAACAATTATCTTGGTGCACTTTTCATCGTTTTCATCATTTGTCTCTACATGTTCATAACACTTGGAGCTACTGCAGACAAATTGTAAGTTTTCTTTCTTTCTCTTTAAAAAAATATAAGGTGACATTTTCTCACTTTGTTTTCTACACATTCACACTTCCACACACACAGTTTCTGTCCTGCACTTGCTGTTATATCAAAACTGCTTGGTTTAAGTGAAAATCTCAGCGGCATTACACTTATGGCTTTTGGAAATGGTGCACCCGACATTTTTACATCATTTTTCAACGCTGAGGACGATACTGAGTTGATGTACACACAATTGCTTGGTGGTGCAACATACGTTATTAGTTTTGTCATTGGAATAATCATGTTAACTCATCCTTTTAATCTTCCAAAGGAAAATTATATTCGTGATGTTATTTTCTTTATTTTTGCTGCAAGTTTCATTCATAATTCAATGCACGATGAATTTTATGCAATAGATGAAGGAATCATGACAATATGCATTTATTTAGTTTACCTCATTATCGTTATTGTTCAACATTTATTATTGAAGAAGAAAATTCGTGATTTGAAAAATTCTTCTAGAAGATCAAGCAGTTCAACTCAGTCAGAGGCAATGATGAAACTAGCTGAAGAAATAGAAAATATAACAAGCATTCAAATACGCAACAGAAGAAACACAACAATAATCTTAAATGATGATATTTGGAAAGTGTTTAAGCGAAAACCTAAAGGAGATCCAAATAAAGATTTATTCTACAAGTTTTTACATGATATAAATCCTATTAAAAGAATTGACTGGAATGAAGCTAGTTGTCTTGGAACTCTTTTCATAATTATTAAGGTAAACTTTTTTAAATTTCATTAAATTAAACTTAACAATGATTATTTTTCAGGCACCAATTGTCTTTATCCTTTCATTTATCATTCCACTCGTTGATTATGCAGAAGATCTTCATGGATGGTCAAAGCTACTCAACATGATTAATGTAATCACTCTGCCGCAAGCTGCGCTTCTTGTATTAGGACAATTTCAACAAAGATTTTTCATTTACATTCCACTGCCAATCATAATTCTTGTCATATCCATTGCAATTGATGTTGCAATTTATAAAACATCACGCAATGACTGTCCACCGAAATATCATGTAGTTTTTGCAGCCGGAAGCTTTGCTGGATCAATTTTGGTGATTTATAGTGTGGCAAAGGAAATTGTGAGTGTTATGACAGCGGTGGGAATTATTTCCGATATGACAGACTCGATGGTGGGCCTCTCAGTATTAGCGTGGGGTAACAACATTGGAGATACGTTCGCTACTATTGCATTGGCTAAACAAGGATATCAACAGATGGCATTTGCAGCTTGCTTTGGTGGCCCTATGTTTAGTAAGCAAAAAAAAAGAATTTTATATGAGTCTATGTGTGTGCGATATGTTGTGAAACATGTTTTACATGCGAAAATGTTTTTAAACCTAGCTCACTCATTAATTTGATTTCGTTTAGATATACTGCTGGGCATTGGCATAACATTTATAATGAAGGGCCTTAAATCATTATCAAACAGAGCACATGTGAGTAGATGTCATTGCATCTAAACGTGATTACATCCCTTTCTGATTTTGTGCATTCACTTATTTATTTTTAATTCTTTTTCGATGAATAGGCACGTGGAGGAGCATTGGGACCAAATTGCATCATTTTTCTCATCTCGATATTATCATTCACGTTTTTCGCGCTGCTTCTGACAAATTTTCGTACGCGTAAATCAATTGGATATTTTTGCATCATAATGTATGCGACATTTTTGCTCTACTGCCTGCTCGGTGAATTTGAAATTATGCATCCCTATGGAACTGACCATCGAGAAACATGAATGTAAAATTTATTTTTGCTGAAATTTGTTAACAATAAAAATCAAAGATGTTAAATTTATTCATATCTTTATTTGATCATTAGGTTTTTTTTCTTAAATTATAAATTTTGATTTTCACTGTTATCATCAAATACAAAAAAGGGAAATCTCAACAAATAAAATTGTTCAAAAATAATCTCAATAAGATTTCAACTAGTCTACTAAGTAAATAAATTGATGTGAGGAGAAATATTTTGTCTCTATTTACAGATATGAAATTTAAGCTTCAAAGTTCAATTGAGTAATTTTATAAACTCAAATTTATTAATGAATAAATTTTAAATTTCTAGAGATTTTAGATTTTTTGATAAAAATTGCTTCTAAGAATTTGGATTTTTCTTTAACATAGCCATTAATGTTCAAAGAGATAGATTTTGATTATTCTATAGTGTATGAACGATTTTTAAACTCATAATATGTTTTTAAATAATTATGGCAAATTAAAAAACATTTACATTTAAAAAATATCAAAGGCTTTTCTGTTTCCAATTCTTTAGCATTCAAAATATTTTGATTTCAATTCCAATTCACTCTTGTAAAAGTCTTTTAAATTGTATTTTTTCAGCATACATAAATTAATTTTAAGCTCACGATTTCGCATTTGAAATTTTTACAAATCTCAATCTCAAAATAAATTCAAATTGAAAATGAAAAAGTCACATAAATTTATTTTATTTATGCAAATTCTTAATTTTATTGAAAAGGGCACAAACATTTATCCATTCATAATATGACGGGCGAAATTAGAAATAAAAAGCATATTTAAATGCAATATCATCACTTCCATAAACAATTTTATTTTTCAATCCAAATCCGTTCAATTTTATTTGTTCGTTCAGTCTTTGAAATATTCTTTTTCATCCTTTTTGGACGCAAATTAAATGCGTCACTCTTCAGCAGTTTCATGATTTATTTTCATTCTTTATTTAAAATTAAATAAATTGAAATTTGTTTAGACAATAACACATTTGATGTCATTTGACGAATGAAAGATTTCCAAATACTAGAAATCTCAGTCAAGACATAAAACAATAAAAAAAACATTTATTTTGTGTTCCTAGGCTAAGATATAGGGTAAATAGTACTTAAAAGGAATGATAAAAAATCAAAACTACGTTTAAAAAAATTGAAAATAGTCAACTTTTAAAATGTACATAAAAAATTTAGTCTCAAGCAGTCGAATTTATAATTTGTGCGTTTCCACTGTCATTTAATGAAGATTCATTTGCATTTAAATCAGCGGTGACCAAGTTACCATTTGTTAAGCTCAAGTGCTCAATAGGTAAGGTGTTAATTGTATTGAAGTTTGTCTCTTCTAGATCATGCTGCAATTTTGTAAGTTGTGGACAGTCTTTGACAATATTTTGAATACTTTGTAATGTCTAAAAATAAAATGTATCAAAAACAAAATTGTATTTGCAGAGATATTTTTAAATCTCACCTCAAGAGCATTGTCAATTGCATCATATTGTCTTTTAGCTTCTGCAACAGCCTGATGCCATGTACTATTCATTACAGAATTTTTTTTCACTTCACTTAATTGGCGTTCTTTTTCACGAAGTTTCTCTTTCAATATGGGAATCTGTTGATGGTGGTAAAATAAATACTTTTTAATGTAAATTAAAATGCAATCAAAATTCAACACAATCTCACCTCATTACAAGCAGTTACAACGTGAGAGACAATTTCATCTTCGGGTAGATTTCCACTCTCTTGCCACACTCGCAATGCAGCTAGTATCTCCTCCTTATCGACCTTCCTCTCATTATTCTCCGTGCACAACGTGCTAAGATTGCAAATATCTTGATTAAGTCTCTGTAAAATATAAGAGAAGAAAAGAGAGAAAATAAAAATGAATTATTGCATTTACACAGCGCCAGCCAGAAAGTTGTATGCAAGAGAGAGAGAAAAAGGCAAGCTACATTAATTGCATGAGAAACTTACATCAATCTCTTGTCGGTGTCTTTGCAACTCTGTTTTACTGCTTACTAACTCATTACTCTTAACTATCAGCTGTTGTGTTGCATCTTTCAACTCAGCTTTTAATTTTTGATTAATCATTTCCCACTCACTGAGTTTTTCTAATGCTTCCTCTTTGCTGACTTGTATTTTATTTCTGAAATGTAAAAATATTTTATAAAATGTTATCTTAAACTAGATATTAATCAGTACATGTGCATTGTACTCGATTAAAACGAATTTTTGGCATTGCAGATCAGTGTCCATTGGCAAAATCAAAGCGTGATAGTCAGAGTTTGAAATTGAAAGTCAATTTATATTTACATAATACATATTCGAAAATAAGTCTATTTGAATTAAAGTAAATTCAATCGAGTAAGAAGCTTCTAGCAGAGGCTTAGAAACTGGGTCGAAAGTTCGCCCGTTTTTCACTTGTTTCACAACATTTTGTCACACAACATTATAGCAAAAATTTTTGATGTTTTTATTCATTTATTTAGAAAGTAAAAATTCGCCCCGTTTCGCCTGATTTTACCGCAGTTCCAACTCCTTAAGAATCTCAACTCAAAATGAGGAAAATCTGGTGAAAAATGTCTGTTTCGTATGTGTTTTTGTCTAAGTTATATTCAAGATTAACTTAAAGAAGCAGAAATATTCACACATTTCAGTGTAAAGCTGTAAAAAGGAATTAAATTTCTTTTAAAAAACTATTCCAAAATAACGGTCAATATAAATTTGAAATCAGATTTTTACAAACGCGCTTTGTCACATTTGTTTACAAAAAATTTTCAATGGAAATTATTTTCCGTAAAATATCAATGTA
>JACWBX010003644.1:6728-46334 GCA_014622435.1 Polypedilum pembai
TTAACTATATGGAAGAAACTAAGTAATGAAACGACAAACATTCTGCATACATAAATTCGCATCTTACATATATGAACATTATTTAATAATCAACTCCGACAATTTATATAGATAATAGAATATAATATATGTTTATTGAACTAATTGATATACAAATGCATAACTATAATGCTGCTTGAATATTTGTGATATTAACCTAAACGGTTTTAAATCAGTTACATATATGAGTCTAGTTGTTATTAACAAAATGAATTTTGGCAATTAAGCAATTGAAATAAATCAAGAAAATTTTTAAAAAAACTTGAATCCTTGATGAAAAAAGTTTAAGATAAAATAAAATAAATTAAACCAAAAGCGAGAGAAGCTCGCGTGTACACATAAGGTGTATTTGAGAAGACATCTCCATCCTCTGATGTGGTACAAGATCCGATCGAGACTGATCCGCTTGAAATTTTGAATTGTCTGCTCAGGGGGTGAGTGTTGTGTGAATGAGTATGCTTCGCCTGTCCATTGAATGTCCATGAAGCTGCTTGGCTCGAAGAATATATATTTAAACATCATTATCACTTATAAAACTAGAATAATAGAAGAATTTTTGACTTGCTATTTCCCTATCACAAGTCTACTTGAATTAGCTGATCCGCTGGATCTTCAAGAAATTGAGTCCCCTCGACGAAATACTGCTTGAATTTGATTTTCCTCAAATGCATCCAGTTCATTGTATCCAAAAAAGATCTTCCTTGATAGTTTTTATTAGGCTAGAACTTTTAAAACTAGCAGCTTGTGGTTTGTTTTGATCTTGATTTTCCACGTTGAAATTTCCTCCTTTTTGAAGAAAATTTTTCTTGAAATTTTGAAAAATGGCTAGAATCCAATTTTTCTCGATGAAATCCGCACTAAATTGATACTCCCGTTGCTCAACCGGATAACTATCAACTTTTTAACTTAAATGCAGCTTAAGAAACCTTTAAATTGAATTTTAACGCGAGCGAGAAAAAATTTCGCGTGCTGCTCGGTCGGATTTTCCGAGGGGACTTTATATAGATAAACTTGAAAGAATACATCAAAAATCATTAAGAATTATTTTTCAGAAACATTGATGCTGCTCAAACTATATTCAATACAAGTGATGCCAGTCTCGATTTGCGCAAAAGAATCGGCAATCATTTTAGCTTTTAAGTTACTAAAACACACAATCAAGAATAATGTTGCAATTGTAACAATTGCTGAAAGTCATGAATACTTAACTCGATTTAGAAACAATTTTGTCATTCCTTGTTGTAGCACATAACTTGCCTTTAGCAACATCTATGTTAAATCTTTGGGTCTATACAATAATATTCCTAGTCAGATAAAGAACTCTATCACTTTAAACATTTTTAAAAGAAGATTGAGAGAACATATTTATGAATCCATTGTCGTGCCTCAATAACTTAGCTAATGAATCTATATGCAACAACATGTTCAAAATATATTCACACATTTTGGGATACCTATGGTAATCGAAATTTTGAATCTAATAAAGAAACAGAAAAAGAACTATTTTAGAAGAAATATTGAATGAGTAAATAACTAAAAACAACGCACTGAATCATCGATAAAGATTATCAAATTTACAAAAATTATTTGTAATATTTAGTCCACTGAAAAATATTATTTTGGTATAGGGTAAAAAAAAATTTCATAGGTAAAATATTAATTTGATACATTAAATTTTTCAATTTTCACACCCAATATTGGTAACATTCATGAACTAACAAAACATATAGTCTAATTAATTGAGTAATTTTTTATTAAAATCACTCTCTTCGATACTATGAAAAGAGAATTCAATAAAAATCTGTTTTCATTAATATTTTTTCTTCGGACACATTACTGTGTTTAGTAGTTTATGCAAAATTCTGAAAACTTTATAGTTTATTAATGAAATTACAAGAAAACTAAAGGCTAAGTATGAAAGCTCTTGCTTATTTAGTTCAATAGGAAACAAAAAAATTTGCGAAATTTCTCTTTTCAAAAAGTCGCCATATTGATAAAATTCATATTAATAAATAATTACAAACATAAACTCTATGAAATATATGTTAGAAGATAGAAAATTTTAAGTCAAATAAGATACTTTTTCCCATTTGAGTCTAGCCTATAAATTTTTCGGCAAAGTTATTCTAATCTTAATTTTAAAGTCAAGAATGCTCTGAAAAATATTTGAGCCAAAATATTTGACCAAAAAATTTGACCAGAACTTTTTGATTTACATTTTAAGTTTGTTTTAATTTAGAAAATATTTTGGACAAAAAATTTGGCTTAAATTTTTTTGGTCTACTTTTCAAAAGAAATTTTCAATTTTTAAATTTTTTCGTTCAAAAATTTTGGCAAAAAATCCTATTCAAAATTGCTCCAGTCAAATGACGTCTCCTAATGAAACAATTTGCAAATTTGGATTTATTCACACTTCGCACCAGTGAGCGTCCCCTTGGCTCTTATATTGGAACAAAATTAAAAAAAAAACGAAAATTTTTTAAAGTGTGGGCTTGTTCGGATTGCAATTTGACTCGTTTATAATCGAGGGAGGACGGAAGAAAAAATTGTATCATTTATTAACAAAAAAATCACCAAAAATTACTAACAATTTAAATTTTAATAATCGTGCTCTTATTACAATTTTTCTCTACTTCTTCTTTCCTTACTATAAATATCTGACTGCATTCGGCGAACGTCTAACACACAAAGATTATGTAATTTGATAGTTGGTTTAGTTTTATGTTTTCTTCTTTCAAATGCGTAAAATAATGACGAAAAATTAATTTTTTGGGAAGAAACTTTTATGAGCATTATTTTGGATTATATATAGTATGTAAATATACAAATCTTAAGTTATCTTATGTTGTTGAACTCTCTATTCGGTGTTTCAAACTATTTATTGTTTACTCTCTCTCTCATGATCGGAAGGAAAACTTTATTTTTTCAAAGGAGTAGACACTTCGGTAAATGGCAATAAAAATGAATTTCACCAAATAGACAAAAATTTCTTGACACATGCAACTTAAAAAAATTCAATTTACCATCTCTCTTTCTAATATTATTATTAAAAGTTTCTGAATAAAAATAATAACATGTGTAATTATTATAATTTTTTTAAAAGCTCATACCATTAATTTTTAAAAAAATTGTAAATATTTTGTGGCGCAACAAAACCAAACAAATTGGTGGTAAAAGTTGTTAAAAAATTTGCAAATTCTTTTGACAAAATGTCTATCCTCTTGAATTTATCTTAATCCATCTCTTTTAAATGGTCAACGACTTGATGCATCACGTTTTCATTTATACTTAATAAGTTTTCATTGTGGTGATTTGCATAATTTTAATGGATTGAAGATTTATCGAAAATGCTCACACCAACAAGATTGTCACAATGAACCTGCATAATCTAATGTAAATTTCTTCTACAAACAACATTATAATCACTATGAGAGCTCTTTGATGTATTTTTGACTCTTATGCAATAAATGATCACACTATGAATCAAATAACTAAACTCTTTAGGTGATCGTCGTTCAATTAACGGTTTGATTGCAAAAATATTTTTACTCTCACTCTCGTTTGCTCTCATTGCATGTTATTACTTGTACAGTGCTAATTTTTATAACGCCGGGTTTTTCTTGCATGACGATGATGATATTTTACTAACTCATAAGATGCAAAAATGGAATTAGAAGTAAATCTAATAATTTATTCAAACGTTGACATTTAATATTGTTAAACAATTTCAAAATTATGGGCTCCGCACTTTTTTCTATGTATCACTCAACCTCACGTTTGCATTCGATACATAAACAATTTATTTTTCTCTTCTCTTTTATACTTTTCTTCACTATGTTTCTCTCAAACTCGCACTGAATTGGGAATATAAAAACAAATTTATTTGATCTAATAACAGAAAAAGTCATAGAGGCAAGTTGATGATTTTTTGAAGACGGTGACTGAACCATAATTACATAATGTCTAATACAATTAAATGTTTCGAGACAAACACAATAAATGAAACTCTTTTTTACCTAATTTATTATAAAGCAATCTGTGCATTTTTCTTTTCAAAAGTGAAATTTTCTTCTATATAGCATATAGGAAGGAAATGAAGCAGTTGAATCGTGATAAAAGTGCATTTTCAAGTCTTGAAATGTTAACATACCACCACTCCTGCACAAACTGTAATAAAAAGTCAAAAATATCACCTACAAATAAATTACCTCCAGTCATCTTTAAAATACAAAGAATTTCTGTAACCTTGACAATTGCGTGATTGTAATCGATTTCTATTGACTTGAGTGTACATCTTACCTTTTATTCGATATAAAAATGGAAGATTAAATCGAGCAAAGAAAATATGTCGCATCATCTTCATTGATATGTCTCTTTTACGCTCTTTGTACTCCTCTCTTGTTCAAGCATTTCATTTTTCATCAAACACACAATTTTTTAATGTGCACGTCGTTTGGTGTGTTATGGAATTGAAATGATAGTGTTTGAATGATGGAAACACACATAAAAATCTTATATAAAGGCAAATCGATTCGACATTTTTGTGCAGTTTGAAAAACACTTTCTTGGAAGATACACACTTAGTGAAGAGGAATAGGAAAATTTCTTAATTATAGTTTTTGAAATAGAAAGAAGTGAAGAAAAATGAAAGTTATTGTAAGTGATGATAGTATTTTTTCTTTCTCAATGACCTTAAATTATTCTCGCAATTTAACTAAAAGAAATCATTTCAAAATATTAATTGTGATTGAAAATATTTAATGTTTGCTGAAGAAAAAGTCACAGTTTGTGGTAAATAAATAATAAAAGTTGAAAGAATGTCAATAACGTCAATCGAAGGATTTCTAGTAGATTGCAATTTATGTGATGATGATTTTATTTTTTAATTTTATTTAGATGCATGTTCGTATTTCTTTTACAGATAGTTGCATTGACATTTGCTTTAGTGGTGAATGCTCGACCACAAGATTACGATGATTATGACCAGCCAGCGCGGTCAGTAACACGACCAAATAACAATCAAAAGCCACACAACAATCAACAACCATCACAAAAAAGAAATGAAGAGCGCGAAACATCGACATGGATTCCTATTATTCAATATGATAAAGAGCAAGACATTAGTGGGAGCTATAAAACTCAGTAAGTTGCACATATTTATGCGTTGTATCTCGATTGTTATGATTAATGTGCGTCATCATTTAACTCTCTCTCATTCACTATAGCTATGAAACAGGCAACAATATAATTGCAGAGGAAAGTGGCTATCTTAAAGACGTTAATGACGAAGGTTATGGCACACTTGTGCAAAAAGGTAGCTACAGTTATGAGACTCCCGATGGGCAGGTAAGAAACGAGATGATAGCCTCTTATGCAATTGATTATTAAATATTTAATATTGTTTCTCTCTTTTAGATTATTAATGTCGAATATCAAGCTGATGAACAAGGATTTAGAGTGTTGGGTGACCATCTTCCTACCCCTCCACCAGTTTCTCCAGAAATTCAAAAAGGACTTGATCTCATTTACGCCGGTATCCGTTTACAAGAGGAAAGAAGAAAGAATAATCCAAATTATGTCATCGATGAAGCAGAAAGAAAGAGATTAAATTATTTGGGACTGTGGACTGGCAATTAAAAAGTTCACTTATGCACATTCTCACTTTACTTTACCTTTCATTATTTTCTTTGACTGTGATTTTTGTTATTCTTTTACTTTTATATTTCATACAATTCTTTCTTATTTTATATTTTTTCTTAAAAAATAAATCAAAGTTTTATAAAAGGCTTAGCATTTTTTACTATTGATTTTCATAATAGGCTTATAATAATTATCTAAATAAATGATATTACTATGACATAGTTTTTTAAAACAAATTTTCGTTTTTTAACCCATAAAAAGTGTAACAACTTTTTTTAAAAAAAGGTAAAATTTGAAAATTTAAAAATTGTTTCAAACTGATTTTATCACTGGCTTGCTTGTAGCTTAAAAATGTATTTTGAAATAATTGAATAAATACTCATAATTTATAATTTTATTATAACATTTATTCTCATCATCATGTGTTTAATCTTTGCAACATTTTGTTAAAAATTTCTTCAATTCAAAAATCAACGACTTTTTTTTTGAAAATGGGGATTTGATATCAGCTGGTGAAAAAAATTGTTTACGAACAATTTGGCAATAAATTAAAATTTTTATATAACAAACAATCGTGCGAATAAAATGACAATTTAGTGTTTTACAAAACAAAAAAAAATGGTTTTTTTGACAACATTAAAGAATTTCAATAAACTTGCTAATAGACGTATAATTTGTGATTTTAAACATTCTAAGTGTTTTTCATTTAAATCCGATGGTACGAAGAAGAAGATCAAACAGGTGTTCATTTTGAATAAATTCCGATACTCTATTTTAGGAGGACCGCTTCAAGCGTTAGAAAAAAAAATTAACTCTCAGGAGCTTTTACCTGATGATCATCAGCTAGAAATCTGCAAACATCTTCAGCGAATTTATGAGCATATCCAAGATTATCGTCCACCAGAAATTCCAGTTCCCAAGATCAATCCATTATCGAAATGGTTACCGTTTATTTTTCCAAAGCCACAAAAACCACGACTCGATGCATCAAAAAGGCTTAAAGGACTCTATATATTCGGCAGTGTTGGAGGAGGGAAAACAATGTTAATGGATATGTTTTTTGAGTGTTGCGATATGGTTTGTTAACCATAAGTTTATTTAAAGGTCGATTTGCATTTTCACGGACACTTTCGGATTTTATTTTTAGATCCCGAATAAGAAACGTGCACATTTTAATTCCTTCATGACAGAGGTGCACAAGGAAATTCATCGCTTGAAACTCAAACAAGTCCGTGATACAAGCACAACACGAGTTGATAAGGTCAGTTATGACCCAATCGAGCCTGTTGCAAGAAAGATTCGACAAAATTCATGGCTCTTATGTTTTGATGAATTTCAAGTAACTGATATTGCAGATGCGATGATACTTAAGCGCTTATTCACCAATTTGTTCAATTACGGTGAGCTCCCTTATATTGCGATACTAGCTGTATTATGGTTCATACAAATTTATAATATTTCAGGTGTGGTTGTTATTTGTACCTCGAATAGAAAACCTGATGATCTGTACAAAAATGGTCTCCAACGAAGCAATTTTCTGCCATTTATACCGATACTCAAGGATCATTGCGAAGTTGTACGACTCGATTCAGGTATTGATTATCGTACAACAAACAAAGGAATGGGCGATCATTATTTCCTTGATGAAAATCCAGACACTGAGTTCAATGTGGATACTATTTTCAAGATCTTATGCAGTCAAGAGAATGATATTATCAGACCAAAAACTTTTACGCATTTCGGTCGCAATTTAACTTTTGCGAAAACATGTGGACAAGTTTTGGATACGACTTTTAACGAAATATGCTCTCGAGAGCTTGGCGCTAGTGACTATTTACAACTCGCACAGTACTTTCACACAATCATCATTCGTTACGTCCCACAATTGAATCTTAGGAAGAAATCAGCAACTCGAAGATTCATTACATTGATTGATTCGCTTTATGATAACAGAGTTAGAGTAAGTATGATTCTATGAAATAAAAGCATTGATTGATTAAGTTGAAATTTAGGTTGTCATATCTGCGGAAGTACCTCTCGAATATTTGTTTTCTGAGGAAAAACCATCTGATCTGTACACAAGTGATGAGCATAGAGCTCTCATGGACGATTTAAAATTAACAAAAGATTCAGTAAATTTTTTTCATTTTATTTAATTATTTTAATTTTCAATAAAAAGTTATTATCATATTATTTTTAGAGTGAGCTCTCTGCAAACATATTTACTGGAGAAGAAGAAATGTTTGCATTTGAACGTACTAAGTCTAGATTGACTGAGATGCAAACTTCTGAATATTGGCAATTATGGGCAAAACAGCAGTGAACACCTGTATGATGCTCTTTTTTCCTCATCCATAATCACATTTGTGTTCTAAAAATTTTTTTAAAAAAATCTTTTATTCATGTTACGAAGCAAATTAATAAAGAAATCTTTACAATACTGAAAAAATATAATTGGGATATGGGAATAACATCATAAAACAAAATCTGACTCTTATCACTGCAAGTTTTTGATTTCAGTTGACCTTGGCATTTAAAAATTTAATTAAGGGCACCATTGAACGCAGTTACTCAAAAATATCATCTTGAAAAAAGGACAGATTTTTTATAATCTTTAAATTTACTTGTAAAAAATAAATATTTTCATTCTAAAAATGCATTTTAATGAAAGCATTCAATTTGGTAAGTAAATAGATTTCAAAACTAGTGCAGTCTATAATGAAATGAATCTAAATTTTAGAACCATCGTGGATTGAAAATGTCAATATTGAATTGCGAGGCTTAGAAGCGGCTGTAAAATTAATTATATCACATTGTCATGTAACATCTGATGAGAATATTGTTGCATTTGCCTTAAAAGCATTGACATTAACAGATTTAACAACTCTAGCAGGAGATGATTGTGAATCAAACGTTGAGCGACTGTGTATTCGTGCTTGTTACCCTTTTTCAAACTATTCCATTACAAATGATTCTAATGAGTTTCTTAAAAGTCTTCACACAGCAGCAGTCTGCGTTTATCCAACCAAAGTGAAAATCGCTTATGACACGTTAAAGAGATTAAATATGCTAGAACAAATACAAATCGCTTCAGGTAAAATTATGTTTTCTTTCATAGTTGATAAAAATATTTTTTTATTTTATTATATGTTATAGTTGCCACTGGATTCCCCACTGGCTTATATCCATTACAGTCACGTCTCGATGAAATTAAATATGCAATAGAAAATGGTGCAAGTGAGATTGATATCGTAATTGATCGTAGCCTAGTTTTAAATGGTAACTGGACAAAACTCTATGAGGAAGTAGTTGAAATGCGAAAAGTTTGCGGAAAACGTGCACACTTGAAGACAATATTGGGCATTGGAGAGTGTGGTAAGTTGATCGAGTTTTTTTGATGTTATGCAAGCATTGAAATCTTTTTTTATTTTAACACATAGGTACTATGGAGAATGTTTATAAAGCTTCCATGATATGTATGATGGCTGGCTCAGATTTCATTAAGACGAGTACCGGTAAAGAGACAGTGAATGCAACTCTTCCCGTTGGCTTATGTATGATCAGAGCAATTCAAGAGTTTAATCGTTTAACTAAAAAGAATATTGGTTTGAAACCTGCGGGTGGTGTTCGTACGGTTGATGATGCTATAAAATGGATCATTTTAATTAAAGAAACCCTTGGTATCGGATATCTTCAGCCTCATCTTTTTCGCTTCGGCGCTTCTGGTTTACTTGACGATATTGAAAAAGTTGTTAAGAGTAAATGTTGAAAACTTTTACATTTTATTGAAGTTAATTAAAGCTTTTAACTTTTGTTAAATTTATATCACAAATAAAAACATTTTATAAATTTCTCTACCTCTATCTAAAGAATTTTAAAGCCATCTTTGATTGTTGAAGAATATTTAACTATTCGGAATTTTCCTTTTCTATCATAATAGCCATAACTATAAAAGAAAATAATATACACAATGCTTCATTTTTATTTATATCATTATAAAACTTTTTAAGATACCTACTTCCCAAAAACTTCTCCATTTTCATTCCTTTCTTCAACTCGAAATTGACGATTTTTTCTGTTAATTGAATTAGTGAATTAAAAATTTTGAGTTGAGTGAAGTTTATCATTACTTACCCATCGCCTGTATCATAGCCAAATTTGTAACTTTTTGGACCTTTATGCCCTTTGATGGTTGAATTTAAACAAAATGTTAATAAGTGTTAGAAATTTTAGTATTATGAGATTAATAAGATGAGTATTATTTGTGTTGAATTTTTAGTATTCCATATAAAGATAAAAATTTTGTACTCAAGAAAATCATTTAGTCAGTATGTTTAATTAATTACCATGCATTTGAAAGTCAAGTCTTGATGCTGGACCACTTTGTTCAACATCACCGTTATTAGTTGATTCGGTTAATAAATCATTGTGATTGTTATTTTTGTTAGTACTAAACACTTCCTTTTGCACATCTTCAGAAGTTGCACGTCGCATATTTAACTTTTTCTTTTTGTAATCTGCTTCATTATATTTTTTGAATTTTCTGGGTTTTATCACATAATAATTTGGCTCTTGTTCTTCTGAAGGTGGCAACATATCAACATAATCATTTTCGTTTGGTCTATACAATTCGTACGTATTTCTTTCGTGTTCTAGAATGTTTCTTTCGTCGCTTCTTCTCTTTAGCTGTTGCTGATTCATTTTGTTCTGTAATTCCCCGGGATCCGATGATGTTAATGGTCCAAGGTATAAAAAAGGTGAAATGGCTTGTGATTGCTGCTGTTGTAACGCCAATTGAGAATTTTGGAGACCTAATAACTGAGCAAGTGTTTGGGGCTGTAATTGTTGATTTTGTTTCTGCTTTAATAATTCAATATCAAGTAGAGATGGTGGTTGATAATATTGTGAAAAACTCGATATTAGAGGTGCTTCTAATTCAGTCCTTAGATCACGTCTCTTTTCAACTGTTGGTTTTGTAGTTACAGCACCACTGGCTTGCAATGCCAATGAATTGGCACAGAAAGCCACAACACTTAATAACTGCAGAAAAGAAAATTTTTTTTATTGCACATTCGGAATAAATGAAATTTTCTCTCTCTAAAGCATAAGAAACAGTTGATGCATGATAATATGCATATTTTTAACATCAAAAAATTGTTTGAATTAATTTTTTTTTCCTTAAAATTTTTTATCTACTCATTGCTTTTATTGTAATTTTTTTACCAGCAGCATAATCGAAACACTATGCAATAAATGTGAAACAGTAGAAAATAATTTTTTTCACTCTCACTGTTATTACACCTTACCACTCACTAGTCTTTACAAACGATAACTAAATCTATAAAGTATTTACGCGTTTTATTTATAATCGAAAAAAGTAAGATAATGTGAGTGGTCAAATGAAAAGCATATCGTTTTAAAGTGAGGAAAAATCTGGTTTTGCATTTCGGTTGAATTGATGAATATGGGGTTTGAGCATAATTTATGCAGACATAGAAACAATAGTCAATAGTCAGTTGTTATAGTCTAATGTTTCCAATACATATTAAGTATTATTGAAATCTAAGAGATAAATAAGAAGAAGGCGCATAAGACAACATTCAAATGAAATTAAGCGTATCGATACGGTGATCATAAGCTTATGAAGGGCTACGCTCTATTTTTAGATAATTAATAATAAATTACAGGTGAATGACTATTATTATGTATGTCAAAAAAAATATGACGCGACAAAGAATTGCATAATATATCATAATATTTATTTTCTACCTATATCAGTAATCTAATGTTATTGCATTTGATCGACATTCAATGATTTTATAATGTCGCATGCCGTATATTTCCGTTTCCTCAATTTAATTAAAACTTGTTTTATCATTTCGACTTTTCTCACTCTATTTATGTTACATCAAGCACAATAATAAATGAACATATATATGAGTGTATGAGGTTTTCTTGATTTTCAAATACAATTAGAAAGAATTGAATATTTTAGAAAAATTCTGGTTTTTCTTTTATTTCTTTTATTAAATGCTTTTCAATATTTGGCGCTATTAAACGATCAACACTTAAATTGCAGCTAATAAAGGTTGGTTTTTTGAGACGAACAGTAAGCTTTTGTGCAAGAACTTGAGATTCTTTGTTTTCTAATATAGAGGTTGAAATCGCTTCTTTTTCATTAAAAGGCTGCAAAAGTCCAACAGCAAGGCTATTTAACGCTTCTTCATCCTTTTTCCCGATGTATATGAAGATAGAATCTTGCATTTTAAGTACACGATAATTGATTATTTGGCCAGCCGCTTCTCCCGTAAAAAAATGAGAATTGAAGTTTGATGAAGTCGACTTCATAATTCCCTTTTATGCTCAACTATGATATCTAGTAATGAAATAATTTTTTTCAAAACAATTGAACATTATTAAGTACTATGCTTACCTTCTAATTTAATAAAATTTCATAAAAAATATTTCAATGTTTTGATTTGTTCTTGCTTTTGTTATTTTTTTTTGCAAAATCACTCTTGAAATGTAACAGTCAATTTTTTTTAAAATGTTGTGTAATTTTAAAATTTTTCCGTTACTTTCATTTTTTTTAAAAAATCGAAAATAACGAAAATAAACAAACGAACATTTAAAAACATTTTAGAAAAAAATGCAGTTTTTCATTGATTCAGCTGTTTTAGAAGAATTAGGTGAGTTAAATTAGACAATCTTCAACAGGAATGTTTAATTTAAATAGAGAAATTGTAAATTATAGTGAATCCCACGTTAGAAATTCGACAGAAAGCTCTTCTAGAAATAAAATCTATTCTGATCAACAATATTTTATTCGAAGCAGAGAGAAATAATAATCCTCTAGCCGATAATGAATTGTGTGTGGTGAATTTACCACAATTAACTAAACAACTAATTAGATGGTTTCAATTTAAGCAAATAACAAATCAAAATGATGTGTTTGATTTACTCATAATGATTTTCAGTGTAAGCTTTTTATTAAACTTCAATTTAGATTCCTATCCTGACAATATTATCTTTCTAATTTTAGAGAAAAGACTTTTTGCGATACATCACACAAACAATAAGTATCGAGCGATTAAAAAAGGAAATTCTAAAAATCAAAAAACGATTAATTCCAGTCGAAAGTGCTTCGAGACTTGAAAAAATCGATACATTACTAGACGATTTCGAGACAGGACTGTTCATAGACATTGGTCATGATATCGATTCATTCCTAACTATTGATAAAAATCAATCACAAGAAAATGCTTTAAATCAGTTTGATAAACTTACTATTTCTACTGCATCATCACCAATAGTTAGTTCGAAACATGATTTGAATGAAGATGAAGAAATTGTGTGCTGGATAAATTTAATTGGAGGTGACTTAGAAATATTCAATTCAATAAATGCCAAACTGAAAAAATTTGAGTCAAAAGAAAAATTAAATAATGTACTCAAATACATTCAGACTACATTAAATGATTTCCCTGCAGAGTTTTATATACAACCACCCAATATTCTCGAAACTCTCACGGAAATTTTACCGAATGTATCAAATGTTCATGCAAAAAAAATCTTTTATATCATAAAATTCATAATAAATGGACTAAAAAATCGTGAAAAAGAAGCTAAAAAACATCATATGAAATACATTCCGGTCAAAAAGCACATGAACAAAGTACTTCAAATGCTTACAAACTTTTTTGAAAGGTTTCACGAAAACTTCAACGTAACGATGATTTGTCATCAACAAGAAATTATCAATGCAATTCATTTAATTTTGTTTGATGTAGCAGAGTTTATTAAAGAAACTCGTAATGTTTGTGATATATATTTGAACGAATTGATGAACATGATTGCTAAAGTTATGAAAGATTTTCGAAATGCTTATAAAACCAATGAAAATTCGACGATTTTAAGATTAAATTATATCATTGAAATTTATATTATCAATGCACTTGTATCGGTGATCGATGTGGAAAATATAACAAATTACTGCTCAAACAATACATGGGAATATGAATGTGATTTAGCATTGCTCGATTGGCCATTGAAAAAACATCATCAGATTTACAATTTATTAAGTCTTAATCGGAATGACATTATTGCTGAAGATAATGATATGAAAATGCTATTATACGATGTAAAACATTCTTGGGAATCTGTTACAAGAATGTTTCAGAAGTGGGAAAAAATGTCAGATGAAGATATTATTGCAAATGCTTTGAATTGCATAGATACTATAAGAATTCATAGGAATACTGATTTCATAGAGTTAGTTATTGAAAAAATCAACAAGTGTAGCAATCAATTTCACATCAATCATGATCTCAGAAATATTGCTGAAAAAATTATTCTACGTTTATTAAGCAACGAGTTGACTGATATTAGAACAAAATCTTATCAATTGGCTCGTGATATTGTTCAAAGTAAACTATCGGAGGATCAAGATGAAAAATTAAAAGAGATGGATTTATGCCATGTAATTGGTATTCCTATATCTGCTGAAATTATAACGGAAATACTCTGCTTTGGCTATACAAATGAAAATGAAGAAGTTCATAAAAATGCAAAACTCATTTTATTTGCCTTATTGCGTGCAAAAATCGTGTTTCCAAATCATTGGTTAAAGTTGCTAGAAATTATAAAACCAATTCTTCCACTTCTCTCGGGTCTATTCAAAAATGATTACAAATTGGGATTTTTCGCTTTTGATATATTTCATGAACATTCTGGATTTGGAAAACATGAACTTTGTCTCGCTTTTACAAGATTTCTGTTCTGTTGTCATCAAAAAGCTCGTGAAATGGCTAAAATCAAACTGTTTGAAAATCTTTTCGAGAATGATGAGTACACTAATGATTTCATCGAAATAATTCCAGATAGTTTCTGCATCTTACCACAGGAACAAATAAAAGATCTTGAATTACTTAACCGAAATATTGGATATGACAACAATATTTATCAAAACATTCGTGATGTTCTACAATCATACAAACAAAATGATATAACTGTCATCAAAACCGTACTTTTACAATTAAATTCTCTGTTGAATTCTTTAAAGTTTGCAATTCAATCACATGATGACAACTTGTGGGTGTACATTTTACTTACTTTAGATATGGGATTTCCTAAAAGCTCTGATATAAGACGTCTAGTAATAAGCATTTTGTATAAGTGGTCAATAGCGGTAACATCGTTTAGAATTTATTTATCAAACGAACCATCAGTTTTAAAATATCTTATACAATCTTTAATCTACTGTCAAGATGATTTCTTAATTAAGAAGCTTGCATCAATATTACTCTTCATATTAGTTTTTTCTGATTTTATTGTGATAACTGAAACCACTGTTTCGTTACCGCAATTCTTCAAAACATTAGAATATCCCTTTAAGTTTAGTGAACATTGGGACAATAGTCCGTTTAATCACGTTTCTCAATTGGAATTATTATATGAAGCCATAAAGGAGAAGGGTGAACATGCAGATGTACAAGAAACAACAATGAAATATTTGCGATTTACTTTTGCTGAAGTATGGTTTGATAATAATATTATATCCAATCAAAAAATCACTCCTGATCATTATTACTCAGGATACAGTAAAAATACTTTGAAAGTTCCTCGGGAACTTATGTTACTGGATACTGATAATAAATTAATTCTCGATACATCCTTTGAAAGTTTAATTAAAAATTCATGCAATCAACTATCGAATTTAAAAACATTAGGTCAAATTCGTCAAGTTGTTCAAAATACAATTACTATTCTCATGTTACCTAACAATTCAGTATGCAAAATTGCGGAAAAACTTGAGCATGTAATAAAAACGTTTTCTACTTATGCCGGAAAATGTGGTGATGGTCAAAAAGAGGTGCTCATGGAATGCCTACAACTCTATAGTGACTTAGTTCCATGGCTCGAAGATAAAATTATTGCAGATACATTCGGAAAAAAGTTATTTTTGGAGATATTTAACTTAAGTATACAGTTTGATGAGCATGTTCTGATACAAATACTTCAGCTGATTAATACTGTTGTTAAATTGTGCAGAATTCGCGATAATTTGGCAGAAATGATCAATTTTAGCTATAAAATCAATCATAAACTACATTTTTCTTCAAATCTTATTGAGAAATTGTTTGAACATTTACAAGAAAATTTTCTAAAGGATAAAACATTTAATGAAGATATCAATAACAATCCTATCACAAATGTAATTTTTGAACTGATGAACAATCTATTTAAAACCATGCCAATTCTCTTAGATGAATCGTATGTGAATAAAATGTTTCGCAAACTTCTACATGCGACAAGAAGTTTTCTCAAAAAGAAAAACAAAGAAAAGGATAATCGTTTAAATTCAAATTTACTCAATCATATATTTGCTACTATTGATACACTGACATCACTTAATTATACGTATATGCTTACACATGAAGAATACTCAACATTATTTTTATGGTTTTCGGATGAAGGAATCAAACTAAACAAGGCATTTTTGTGGTCAACAATTGCAAATCTAACTAACAAGAAAGAAAACTTATTAGCGTTTTGTGAAGGATTTCAAAATGCTCTGAATTTTTCATTTAGTGACATTCTGTACAAAAAAGTTTGTGACATCAATCGAGTTCATGAACAGAAAGCTATTTCAATTCTAATTGCCAATTTCATCGATCACTCGTCTACCGCTGAACCGGAAAAAAATAATGATTTGATTAGAGCATTTTTAAATCAGAAACAATTTTGTTCAAATGCATTGGGTTTTATACTTATCAAAATTGTACGAAACAATGTCAATCATATAATTAACATAATTCAGCAAAAGAAATTTGTACGAAAATTTTTGTATGATCGAGAAAATCTACATGTAATTGCAGCATGTTATAAAAATCAAGATTTCAGACAACACGTTTGTGATGTTGTATCAGGTATAGAAGAAGAAAGTTTAGTAACATTAATTTCATCGATGGAATATTCAGCTGAAGATTTATCAAAATTGGAGCAAGTCAATAAATATAAACATTCATTATTGAACTTAATTTTGATATTGATGACAACAAAAGAAGGATTGGAAAAGTTGAAAAAATCGCTCAGATACACTACTGTTTTAGAAAATTTAATGATGATTATACATGAAGGTTTACGTACAATTAATTTTAATGAAATTGTGTTTCATCTAAATTTTATTAATATGTTTATATATTCGTGTTATATTAACAATAAGGATACAAGTAATGACTTTGGCGATGAGTATGATTTTAAAATTAGAAACAGCAGTCATTTTGCGAAAATCATCGAAAATATTGAAAACGAAAAAATTAATTCAATATACAAAAAGGCTTTTCAGAAAGTAGTTTTTCCAATTGATTTATTTTTCCTTCAAGTATTTCACATCTTCATCACTTGTGATTCTTTTAACACATCCAACGAAAGTAAGTTTTTCATTTTTTTTTAATTTATTTTATAATTTATTAAAAGAGTACATTTCACAGACAAGCATATGATACGAGCTTCATCATTTTTATTTATCAAAACAATTCTTGGATACTCTAATCACTTAAAAGCTTTTGCTTCACAAATCAATGTCATAAGTACAATCATAGCAAGAACAATGAATTTTATTGCTACTATTCAAGGAAATTCTTATTTAGAAACAACTAAAAAGAATGGTGTTCAACAGGTAGATTTTTTTATAACTTATATTTATCATTTAAATTTAATTAACTTTTATTCATTTAATTTTAATCTAGTGTCAACAAGTTATAAAAAAATTTTGCTTCTATTTAAAAGCTTTAACCGAATGGTCCATATCAATGCATGATGTTGATATTGATAGTGCTCATGGTAATGAGTTGAAAATACTTTATCATGCAATAATAGCAGTTCATAGTTGGGTAATGTCTGATTCGGTTCTTTCAAATTGTTTTTTGAATCTCATCCAATTGCTAAGCTCCATAAAAGAAACCAAGAAATGTATATTACAAGAAGTAAATGGAACATCTATGATAAAAGATATTTTAAAAAGAGCAAACGCTCTCTCCGTTAAACCACCTCACACTCCAAATAACTTAAAAATGCTTAAGAATGCAATAAAAACAATTGAACTTTATTGTGGTATTACTGAAGTTCGTATGATAATAAAGGGATCTAAAGTTTTCCAAATACTTGATTTACTTTATCCTCAATTGCAAAACAGAAAATCAACATGGAACGATGTAGTTATTATATGGTTGAATTTCTTCAAACATTTTTCACAATATGATGATTCTGAATGTACTGCTGGGTAAAAATCATAAATTTAATTATTCGATTACCTACTTCATGGTTTTCTTTTTTACAGCCAAATATCACTTTTATGCCGCTTTGTTCGATGTGGAAATCTTCAAATGAAGTTAAATTCTTTAGAGATAATTCGAAATTTTTCATTAAGTTCATCAGTGGGATTTGTGCTTTTAATATCAAATGAGTTCACCGAAACTATTGATGCAATATTAACAGAGCCAAACAATTACAAAGAGAAAGTAATTATTCTTCAAACGTTGTTGTGTATTATTTCGAAAAGTGAACAATCGATTTCAAAAATCAAGAATTCTCCTTTAAACCGTAAACTAAGAGATCACATTGAAAACTTTCAATACATGATGGAATCTACAAATATCACAGAAGCGAATCAAATTTATGACTTGTCGCTAATGCTTAAGAATGTGTTATTTGATAATTGAAATATTTTATTATATTACCTACATATTTACTTAATTATTTAGTTCGATCTCTTTTGATAAAAAATAAGGTTGATATAGATAAATAATTGCATTGATACTTCGTAAATAAGTATTTTATTATTTTTGATATTATTTACATAAGCTTATAATTTTATTTTTACACAAGTTTCAACATGATACAATTTTGTCAACCTAATATTATCTTGTTTATAAGCATTTACTTTTACTTTCTATTAGGTTTCAAAATTGATAAACTACATAGTAACGAATGAATACATAATGTACGTTTTGTAGAATAAATAGTGCATTTTTGATGTCAATAAGGGCACACAGTCGATATATAGACATAAATTATCTTTGAAATGCAGCCCAATAATTAAAATTGCTCAAATTTTACTCAATGATAAACAAGTAGATTTAAATCAACTAACAAGGACCATTTATCTAGAACTTTCTATATTTTATTGAGCGATCAATCATTAAAATAGCCTCATCCTTCTACCCTTGTATAATTTTTATTTTATGCATTAATTGATGACAGTAAATTACAAATAGAGGCTTGGTTTTTAAACATATATCATTATTGTGATAATGATAAATTTTTACTGTCTTCTCTCGAATGAAAGAGGCGGCTTTTTCTTAAAAAAATTAAGAAAAGTTGTTCATTGTATACAAAAATATACGTTATTTCAAAAATGGATCTTTTATTCGAGGGAAGACGGTAGTAAAGAAATTATAATAATTATCAAGAATTGTAATTTAAGAGCGAAATTGCAAGCATTTTGATATGACCTCAACACTTTTTTTTTAAAAAAAAAATCATCATAATATGAAATATAAATTACAAAAGTGCAGCTTCTAATTAATTAATTTACAAAAAGCACAAAAGAAATTAAAATCATGACAATAGCAACATAATAAAATTTGGTTATACATTTTTAAAAAACTAAATTATGTCATGCGAATGTTAATATATTAGGAAACTTAATTTTTCCCTGCCAAAATTGCTTGAATCTGAGCATTAGTCTTGCCTTTGGTTTCTGGAACTTTCACAAATATGAAAATAGTTCCAATTATCATGTATGCAGCGAAGAAATAAAATGTAGGTCCAGAACCCCAGGCATCTTGCATCATGCCAAATGTTTTTGTAATGATAAACACCAAAGTCCAATTGAACATCACTGCAAGTGCACTAGCAACGCCCTTCACATCTGCGGCAAATAGCTCACCCATAATTAGCCATGGAATTGGACCAAGACCGAGCGAAAAGGAGACGATAAAGAGAACAACACTTCCCAAAGGAATGAAACTAATGTTGCTAACATCAGTACCACTATCTTTCAGTTGGAAATAAACTCCTAGCGTTATGAGACATAAACCCATTACAATACTTGATTGCAACAACAGTATTCTTCTTCCAGCTTTTTCAATTAAAAGCGCAGAAGCAACTGTCATAGCTACTTGAACGATACCAACTATGATTGAACAAATTGCCGGATCTAATGTGCTACCAGCTGCATTAAAAATACTTTGAGCATAGAAAATAACTGCATTGATGCCCGAAAATTGTTGGAATAACATCAGAGCGAGTGAGACAATTAATGCCATAAAATTAGCGCGTACAGTAAAGAGATCTGATAATTTTGCATCGCTACTGATTGCATCCAATTCTGCTTGAATATTAGCTAATGCGGTTTGTGTGTCACATTTCCGTCCCCAAAATTTTTTCAATGCTGTAGCAGCTTCCTGTCTTTGACCCTGTGTAAAATATTAAATTTTAGTTATAAATATGACAAGTTATTTTCATTATCTATGAAAAATTTACCTGTTTAACAAGATAAATTGGACTGTCAGGAAGGAAGAATACAGTAATGATGAGTAGCACTGGGAAAATTGCTGAAGCAATGCTCAAATGAACCCAATTAGTTACAGCGCCCACCACATAAACAAATAAGATCCCGACTGTGAGAAAAAGTTGAAAGAAAGCACCAAGAGCACCACGTAAAGAAGTTTCTGCAATTTCAGATATAAACATAGGAGCAACAACACATGAAGCTCCTGTTCCAATTCCAGCAAACTAATAAATTTATAAGAATTGTATTAAAATTAAAAGAAAATAAAACAAATATATCTTACCACTCGACCGGCGTATAACATTCCAACATTTGAAGCAAATGCCAATAAGCTCCAGCTTATAAGATAAGGAACTCCAATAAGGATCGTTGTAAATTTTCGTCCTATTCTTTCAGCCAAAACTCCTGCAGGCAAAGCACCGATAAATGCTCCGATTGCTAAAAATGAACCGATCCATGATTCTAAAAAAAAAACATGATCTCAATGAGCTTCAAACATCAGCTTATTTATTCTCTAATTAACTTTTTAATCAACTGTAATCAGTAAACAAATTAATTAATTGATTGAATATGAATAAAGATAAGATTATCGTTTAATATTCCATAACGCAAACGAAATGTCTTTAATAAAAATCCCACTGTAGTAGCATTTATAGACCGTACAATTTAAAATCAATCTAAATCTTTTAATCATTAACGAAAAATTGCGAGTTGAATTGTTTTATTACATTCGCTAACAAGATTCTTACAATATGACTCGAAACGATTATTTGATTGCGATATTCACTTTATGAAATTTATAATTCAATGAATTGTCGATCGTCAAGTGGTAAAATCAATAAGGTCGATGAAGGCGCGGAAATATTTAATTTTCTCGATTGACATAGTAAACTGATATCTGACACTGTCTATAGTGATTTTCTATCATTGTCATATTACTACCGCATTTGCGAGTGATAACGTATATTGCTTTATTGCTCTCTTCATTGAATTGATTATAAATTGCTAAATTAAAATTGATATAAAAATCCTGTTGTATAGACGTCTTTAACTTATAAATCATCAGATTACTTTTCAATTCGTTTATTTTAATTTCTTATAATAACGTTTTTCTATCATACTTACTCTCATCTTCTGTAACTTTAATTGTGCTATTTTCATGACTCAATTGATCATTTACCGGCGAAGTCCATGCTAGTGCAGTTCCAGCACTTACGGCAGCAAAAGACACTAAAATAATAAAACACATGTTCAAATTAGTAGTTAAGGTGTGATAAAGAGAAGTATAAAAAACACTCAAAAAAATTAAATATCGTCATCAAATAAAAATTCAATTTATAAACATTTTAAAGGATTCAAGTGAATGACTTTGAAAATTATTGAATTTATGTATCTATTATGCTATAAAATGCATACATTTAAATCGAGAAAAGAATAAAAGTGAAGGTATGATATATACTGTCGAATGAAATCAACATGGTTTTTACAGAAATAAAAACTAAATAGAATTTATTATTACCTGCAGCTGCCGCAATAAGTTGCATTGTTTTTGATGTTTGCACGGTACCCTCGGGTACAGGATCATATAACATCGGAGAAGTTACTGGGGCGTCTTTATTCATTTTGATTTGTCTATAATGAAATTATAATAATTTCAATTTATTTTAAATATTCAGTACACAAATTGACCTTATCATTAATAAAGTGATGCATCAATCATAATACGATGATGCACGTGTTTTTCTGTCTCATCACAATAGTAACGCACGTTTACTACGCGGCGTCAAATGAATCAAAAAGAAAAATATTTTTATTTCTTGATGTTTCTTATCTTCTTCTCTTAAATTTTATCTAAGTGAAAAAGATATATTTACGTGGACATTATTTAAATAAACTCATCATCAATGAATGTTGATCTATTTATTGAAAATTTGTGTATGAATAAATATAAGTCTCTACCCGTGTTCGTTGATGGAAAATTGCCAAAATTACTTTGTTTATGTCATTTTATATTCAATTTTTACCTCTAGAGTAAATAAAATTAGGTTTTAAATATTTTCAAAATGTTAATATTTACCACATGAATGTGTGAGTAATAACATTAAGCCGGCTTTATAAATTAATTTTAAATTTTAAAAATGAAGTATCAAAGATTTATCAAGGATACAAGTAACAGTTATATGAATTCTTTAAATCTTAAAATAACATTTTTAATAATACATAAAAAATTTGTATGAAAATGCAAGTTTGAAATTTTAAAAGACATGTGTGTGAATATTCACGATAAATAAGTGATTCAAAATACCGCAAGAAATTCAATCTATTTTTTAAAAGAACCGGTTTCATTCAGCTGCTTAGTACACAAATTTTTGACACTTCTTTAAAGATAAGAGAACTAAAAAAAATATGAAAAAGTTTCAAACAACTCTGGGAAAAGATCAACTTTATTATCGAAAAAATAAATTTTTGATATATTTCGGTTCTTATCTATAATACGATTGGCGAGAATGGTGTCCTTGGATAGATTAATTCGTTTTCTTATCACATTTCATGTGGCAATTCAATTAATTAACTATTTATTTTTCTAGAAGAAAAAATTTTAAAAATTTTAAAAAAAGTTTATTAAATTTTCAATAAAAAAATTCAATAGAAATTTCTTTATCTATTCTTGATAGCATTGAAAAAAATCGATTCGATTTGATTTCTTATATTGTACAGCCTAATGTTTCTTGTACTTTGTAACTAGTGAAAAAAAGTAATTAATTGATATAATTGAAACAGTATAAATAGAATGATCAAAATTATTGAATTCCTTAAGCATTCAATAATTTTATTTTGACGAGCGAATGGATATTTAAATTGTGGAAAAAACCTGAACAAATTTTACACACACTAATAAATCATATAATGAAAAAAATTTACCTACAGTAAATATACATGCACATTTATATATCTATTAGATCGATTGGTATGCCAATTTCTTTTACTTAAATTCATTTTGCTGTCTTTATATTTGAAAGCGAAAATTTTAAACGAAGAAGAGAAATGGAGAGAATTTTCCTAACTTCATGCAAGCGATTTCGTCATAAACCACTTGTTGTTGCTTCGACAAAAAGGACAGAATATCCGAGTTGAAGGACGAATTGAGGTGAAATGTAAAAAAAACTTGCAATAGATAGAACCGTTGAGAGAATTTCAGAAGTTACTAGTGTATATTTTCAAAATAATGGAATTTTTAAAAAAAATTGATACAATCAATTTAAAATTGGCTAAAAGAAATGGAATCTTGTTCTGTTTTATACATGAAAACATGAAAAATTCAAAAAATTTAATTTAAGAGAAAGATTATATTTGTAGATTTTTTGAGAATTCACATTTGAGTAAATATTTATGAACTAACAGCCGCCTCAATATATGAGAAAAATTTGTGACTTTCAAACGTAACAAAAATGCCAATATTTATGGGTCTTCACTTCCTAATATGATAAGACTGGCAAAAAGAATTATCTGAATCCGTATTAATAAGACGATCTAATCGAAGATGTATTAATACAAGATTTAATTGATGGATTTAAATGTTACTTTCTTACCTTTCTCAATATTTATTTTTTATGAAGTTTAAATTTAATTTATTAACTGACGAAATTGTGCACTTTTTTATTCTAACTTTTTAGATTTTATAGGTAAAAAATATTTAAAAAATTATTCATTTAACAATTCGTCTCAATTTTGCAATAAAATGATTTATAGTTGTTAACAATCGTATATATTTTTGTCAACCTTAATCGTTCGAATGTCAATGAACAACTGCCAAGAGCAGACTGAGACTACTAGTTTTTCTCTTCCTTCAGATTAATACGAAAAAAACTCTCTCTTACAATGTATATGTGAGAAGTAAGCCATACTCTCTTATATTTTAGTGTTTATATAAAAAAGCAAGTCGGCGCAATCTATTTTTAAAAGCAAAACCATGTGGTGTGTCTACAAAATATTTTTTCACATTTTATTTCAATGTTTACGTAAAAAATTTTTTATAACTTAAAACGTACACAAATCAATGAATGACGAGCCCACTAAAAAAATAAATTTAATAAATTTAAAAATAGTACCTTTATTGACTATTCAAAGTTCATTTTGTAGGTCATTCGAAGTGATAAGAAGAAATTATCATAACTATTTCTGAATACTTATTGCGTTTTTCTGTCTCGACAATCAGCAAATTAACAACATTAAGTTAATGCGTAAATATTTATAGTGAATTAGTATTCTCGCTCTCTTTATTTATTGTTTTGGTCACAAAAAAAAACATTTTAGATATTACGCTTAAAAGAGAGAGTGGAAAGTTTGTGATTCTGCGCTGTATGAAAGGGATGAAGGAATAGATTTTCACTCTTCTTTTCAAAATGCCGCAAATATATTTAGCAAAACTTATTTTTACCTATTTTATGATAAAAGAATTAGCTTTTGAATAATTGTTTAAGAAAAACTTATCAAGCAGAATATTCTCTTTACTCAGACATTTGACAAACCTATTATAGTTCCTTACATTTCACTGAAAATATCGTTGCGTAATCGCCAAAAACAAATTGATTTATTTATCAGTCTTTTCTTTCACTTTTGGAATTGCCTTTAAATTATTGCTAAAATTAAATTTAATTATTTGCAATTTTTGTCACACTTTATATTACATTTCTTGGCTATAAATGAACTTATTATTTCACGTTTTTGAAGCACAATAAAATAAAAATAAACTCGTGAATTTATCTACCACAAATATTTTTTTTAGCTTTACTCTCTCTATCTCTTTTTTCCTCTCTCACTCTCGCAATTACATAAAATAAGAAAATGCATATTTGAATGAATGAGTAAAACATTTTGAAAAAAATCAATAAAACAAGCCTCCAAATACGTCACTACTATAATCTCTATTTACGTCATATTAAAAGAGAAAATGAGAATGTATTGAATACAAAAACGTTAATAGGTAAAATCAAAAGCACACATACAATCAATAAATTAGATATGTACTCGAAAACTCTCCCCTGTTTTGTAAGAATACTGATGGAATTTTTTGAAAAATTTGCAATAAATTGTGTAATAATAAATGTAAACTGTTAGAATTTTTTTCTCAAAAAGTTTGCAAAAATGTTTTATTATTTTGAACGAGCATTAAAAAAAATATGCTATCTTAATAAAAATGAGAATAGACTGAATGAAATTTTATTGCCATCCGTGAGAGATCGGTGCTTGATATACTTTTGTGGCAATTGCAGGTTGAATAATTTTCGTTACTGTAGCGGGTTGAGCAATAATTTTCTTGACAACTGTTAAAGGTTCACGTCTTACTTGAGCTTGGAATCCATTAGCATCATCAGCGGTGTAGTCAACCTTTGAAAAAATCATTAAATGTTAGATAAAATTTTTTAAGAATCACATTTAGACTACTAACAATTCTAATAAAACCGTCAGCATCGTTCAGTTGATATGAGCCTTTGATTGCACCATTAATAGCTTCTTCGTGTTGCGATTTAATATCTCCAGTGGTAGCATCATTAACATCGTACGCAAACTTGTAGTTGGCTGGTTCTTCAGCTGCAATTACTTTTTTGATTATTGTTGCTGGTTGAGCCCATGGATCTATTATTCCAGCATTTGAGAATGCGATAAAAGCAAACAAGATGATGAGTTTTGAGAACATTATTGCAAATTGAGTTTATGTTTTGCTGACTTTGTTAATGTAACTGATATCAAGTTCATTTATTCTCGCCACTTTTATACAAGATCATGATTCCTTGCATCTCTTCTTTTTTCTGAATTTATCAAGTGATCTTTTCCTTTCTCTTCTAGGAAGAAGAAGTAAAATTTAATTAGGTAGGCTTCATGTTGAATATTTTATTTCTTTATATGAACTAGTTTCCATATTGAAATGTATAGCAAGGTGAAGCTCGAACTTGACATCAACTAGTGCAAGAATGACCTTCACAGACAGTTATCACTTTTTATTTATGCTTTCCATTCACTTTGCTTTCGATTACAATTGTAATTCTTAATCGAAAAGAAAATATGGATATTTAATTGGAACAAATGCACATTGCACATTTATTTTTTTCAATAAGTAACATTGAATTGCTTGTTAAGGTTGAAAGAATGCATAAAGTGATATTTCCAGAAATAACAAATTAAGGTCGGTCTACAAATTTATTTAATTGTTTTAAACTATCAAAACAATGTGATATTTTAGTTATAAAGGAAAACAAAACATCTTCATACATATTTATATGATCATATTTTAACGGTTAACCATTTGAATATCTCTACAATAAAATTCTTTAGAAATAGTGGAGCGAAATCAGTAAATCTTCAATGATAGTAGTGCTTTCTAATAATTGAAGGTAACAATATCACGAGCTTATCAAAAAAAAATCTTGATATTGATTAAAACATATATTTTGAAAAATAAATTAGAAAGAGAGAACAAAGTTCATCATACATAATGCATTCAACAAGTTTACAAAAGACAGCAAGAATTTTCAATAAAAACATATTAAAATGTTTCTTAAGCAGTCACATTCGAAACCAATCAAGTGCCACTACTCGTCAGCAGTCACTGATTCTTACTGATGTTAATGATAAAACTGGGTTTGCAACGGTTTCTTTTAATCGTTCTCCAATGAATAATTTTACACTTGAACTATTGCAAGAATTTTCAAAATCCTTGGATGTAGTTGAAAGTAAAAGCTACAAAGGATTGATTTTGACAAGTGTCAGTGAATATTTTTTATGATATGAAATCAGTTAAAAAATGCAATTTATATTTTTAGACTTCTCCAACAGTGTTTTCTGCTGGTCTTGATATCAAAGAGTTGTTAAATCCAGATAAAGAAAAATTGAAGTTGCTACGAACAACGTATATTGACTGTTGCATAAAATTATACAGTTCAATGTTCCCCACTGTCGCTGCAATAAATGGTAACTTTGAAAATTTTATTTAAAAGCATTCACTTAAGCATTAATATTCATTGTCTTAGGTCATTCAATTGGAGGAGGATGCTTTTTTGCTATGGGTTGTGAATATCGTATAATGTTGCCAAACTTCAAAATAGGACTCAACGAAACTCAACTTGGTATTGCCATTCCTGAAGTTGCAATTCATGCAGCTCGTAACATATTATCTTCGCGTGATGCCGAAATGGCTTTGACGTTAGGTACAGTTTTCTCTACTGAAGAGGCATTAAAAATCGGACTCATTGATGAAATCGCTGAAAATAAAGAGGATGCTCTTGCCAAAAGCGAAAAATTTCTTAACTTATTTAAAAAGATTCCTAAACTGGCTAGAGGTGTTACGAAGCAGTTCTTCAGAAAGAAAGTTATAGACTTAATGACTTCAAATAGAGAGAAAGATGTAGAAAATTTTGTGAATTATGTTATGAATCCTGCGAGTCAAAAATCTTTTCAAGCATTTCTAGATGAAGCAAAGAATAAAAAGAAGTGATTTTTAAATATAATAATAAAATTTATTGTCTTATCAGCGTTATTTTGAAGAAAAAACTTCAATGTCATTTAATGTTTTACTGATCTTTAAAAAAATTGAGAGAGCATTTGAAAAGAAAAAAGATCATTTAAAATAAATTGTATATGTGTTTGCTTTTATGTGATCACTGTTTAAGCTGTCGTGAGGGTTTTAATATATTTTTAAATAATCAGTACTTTAAAATATTGAGTGTTAAACACATAAGTGATGGCTCTTAAACAAGTTCTTCAATTTAAAAATTTTAATTTCATGCTCACAAGATCACTTTCGTTAAGTTCATTAAGAAATGATGTGAAAAAAGATTTAATTTTGATTGACATAAACGACAAAAGTGGTTATGCAATTTTATCGCTTAACAAACCACCAGTAAATAGTTTAAATAAAGAACTTTTTCTAGCATTAGGTGATGCATTGACATTAATGGAAAAAAATAAAACGAGAGGTGTGATTTTGAGTAGTGTGAGAAATTTTTTAAAATAATTTTTCACTCGTCATATTTTGTTTTAAAATTATTATGTACCGTAGACATCTTCAAACATATTTTGTGCTGGTTTGGACATCAATAAATTATACAATCCAGATTTAAATGAACTACATGAATTATCATGGATGATTTATGAATGTTGGCTTAAATTATATGGTAGCACATATCCCATAGCAGCTGCTTTGAATGGACACACAATTGCCGGTGGATGTATGCTTGCAATTTCTGCAGATTATCGTGTCATGTGTCCGAATTTTAAATTTGGTATTAATGAAATAAAAGTTGGTGTTGAAGTGCCTGAAATAATTATCAAAATGATGAAGAAATTGATGCCAAGACGTGAATTAGAATTAGCTTTGACAAGTGGAAAACTATATTCAAGTGAGGAAGCGTTAAAAGTAGCGCTGATTGACGAAATTGCATTAAATAAAGAGAATTCAATTCAAAAATGTGAAGCTTTTTTGGATAGATTTAAAAATGTTCCATTTAATGTTAGAAGCATTATAAAACAAAAAATAAGAAAACCAGAACTAGATTTTGTTAGAAATAATTTAGAACAAAATGCCAAATATTTTGTGAAGTCTGTGATGAATAATGAAGCTCAAGAAGCAATAAAACTGTACTTGCATTCATTAAAAAGGAAATAAAATTTTATAGAATTTTTGTGCTTAAAAATTATAAATTTAAATGTCATTTTATTGAAAATAAAAGAAGATATTTTTGAATTTAATAAAACTCGTTTGATTTGTATGTATGAGCGCCAAATTTTTCTGGTTTTTTGTGTATGTATTTAATTATTTAACCGTTATCAATTAATACTTTATCAATACGATTTGGAGTAACACTACAAAATTTTAGAAATTTTTTAAAAGTATAATTTTAAATTGTTTAAACACTTGCAAAATTGAGAAATTATAGTGTTAATTAACTGTAATAAAAGTTAATTTGATAAATAAAATTGACTATGCTTTTAACAAGAGCCTTTAGAAAACCCAATTTTTCTTGGAGAGGTATCGCAACAAGTGCGGTTATAAAGTGTCAAAATAATAGCAATCAATTGGTGATTGTTGATATTAATGATAAAACAGGCTATGCGACTTTATCATTGAACCGACCACCAGCAAATTCATTTAACCTTGAACAACTGGTGGCATTTTCAAAAGCATTGGATTTAATCGAGAAGAGTAACGTTAAAGGAATGATTTTAACGAGTGTTAGTAAAATTGTTGTAATTTTTTGTGAAAATTTCGTACCTATGTAATAACATTTAAACTTTAGAATGTACCAAAAATTTTCTCTGTTGGATTCGATGTTAGAGAATTCAAAAATTCTGATGAGAACAGACTTCGTGAGTTCTGGACAGTCATTCAAGATTGTTGGTTCAAACTCTATGGATCGAGCTATCCAACTGCAGCTGCAATAAATGGTAACTTTAGAGCTTATTATTAAAATTTTTTCAATCTCAAGTTATTATTCATTTTTCAGGTCATAATCCGGCAGGTGGTTGTTTTTTCAGTATGTCTTGTGAATATCGAGTGATGGTTTCAAAATCAAAAATTGGCTTAAGCGGAGCTCGTTTAGGAATTGCAATGCCATTACCGATTATTCTCACAATGAAAAGTATATTATCGTCACATGCAACTGAATTAGCAATTACATCAGGAACACTCTTTACTACTGAACAAGCTCTCAATATTGGTTTAATTGATGAAATAGCAGAAGATAAAGCTGATGCTTTACGTAAGTGTGAACTATTTCTTGATCGTTTTATGAAAATTCCTCCAAATGCTCGTGCTTTAACGAAGCAAGCTATAAGAAAGAAGGAACTTGAAGAAATTGCTAATAATCGCAAGCGTGACGTTGATGAATTTATAGCAGCTGTTACTAGTCCTGAAGCCAAAATGTCATTTGAATTTTTTCTTAATCCATCGAAGACAACTGAAAACTGAAAAATAAAACGTTTTTTTTTTTCAAAATTAAACTTATGTATTTACCGATTCCAACTTGTTCAAGTTACAACTAATATACACATCATATACACCGTTCAAAGTCCAAATATCTCTAAATGAATTGTTATTTTTTTTGTAAAATAAAAATTTAAAAATAAAAAGTTATTACTTACATAAAAATGATTTCATCTAAATTTATGTTTGCATTTACACGTCAAATTTATCATAATAATTTAATAAGAAGTTCTACAATTAATTTATTAAGATATAGTTCAACGCAATCAAAAAATGATTTAGTTTTAGTGGATGTAAATGATAAAACAGGATTTTCGATTGTTACATTAAATAGACCACCTGTAAATTCTCTTAATTTGGAACTTCTAAGCAAATTTTCATCAGTACTGGATGATTTACAAAAAAATAATTCACGAGGAATGATTCTCACTAGTGTAAGAGTGAAAAAATAATTTAATTTTGATTTTTATTATTAAATTTTATTTTTATTTTAGTCATCACCAAATGTGTTTTCAGCAGGTCTCGATATAAATGAAATGTATAAACCAGATATGAATAGGGTTCATAAATTTTGGACTGCATTGCAGGATTGCTGGATTAAACTCTATGGTTCATCATTCCCAACAGCAGCTGCTATAAACGGACACGCCCCAGCTGGTGGCTGTTTATTTGCAATGTGTTGTGAATACCGAGTGATGCTTCCCAAATATACGATAGGATTGAATGAAACACAACTTGGAATAGTTGCTCCTACATGGTTTATAGCAACTATGAAAAACACAATATCATTGAGACAAGCAGAACTTGCGCTTACACTAGGAAGAATGTTCAAAACTGAAGAAGCAATTAAACTTGGTCTTGTTGATGAAATTGCTGAAAGTAAAGAGGATGCAATTAACAAATGCGAAATGTTTCTAAATAAATATCAGAAAATTCCACAAATGGCCCGAGCAGTTACAAAGCAAAATTATAGAAGAGCTGACATTATAGAACTTGAAAATAACAGAAAAGCAGACATTCAATTGTTTATTTCTGCTATATCAGATCCAAGAATCCAAAGTTCTTTAGGAAAATATGTTACACTTCTTAAGTGGAAATCAAGAATGAAACCTTTCATTGAAGCGGTAAAATTTTTGAGAGGGATTTTTAAATCGAAAAATAAAAAGAATAAGAAATGAGAGAGAAAAGATTACATGTATTGTCCAAAAAGAAGAAGATGAATATGATGTCAGTGTGATGATAAAGACATCTACCTAATTTGATGAAACAATAATGACTGTATACATTTTTGAATTGTAATCAGTAATTAGGTAATAAAATTTTTAAATTTACTACCTAGTAAAATTTTCGTTCTATTCATTTTCACTAATCTTTTATTTTGCTGACATATTATTTTATAAGAAAAATTTTTCTCCAAAAAATTGTATGTGTAGGGATGTATAGAAAAAAAAGTATCAAAAATTTACGTATGTATTGGTATTTTCGTTTCTTTCATGTGTAAACACGTAAAGATAAAAATAATATTAAAAATTTAACTCAAGACACATTCACCCGTTCACTTGATTCCATAAACATAAAAAATATTCTCAGTAAAAAATCATTCTCTCAAAAGAAAATTAAAATACGAATCTACTAATAGTATTTAGCTTCAGTGTGTTATACTCTCTGCCGTTAGTATATTCTAAGATCAAAAAATGAATTTTTCGCGTTCACTTAAAACTACCTTTGCGCTAAAATCTCGATTGAGTTTTGGAAGGCTTCAATCAACAAGTGTTGCAGCGCAAAAACTAGTAGATGTCAATGTTGACTCTAAGACCGGAATTTCGATTGTTTCATTAAATCGCAAGCCAGTGAATAGTTTATCTTTGGAACTATTTAAAGAATTTTGTGGAGTAATTGATGATCTGGAGAATAACAAAGTTCGAGGAATGATATTGAAAAGTGTAAGTACTTAAGGTTTCAATTAAGATTGTTTCATAAGCGTAGAATCTATTTTACAGTCATGTGATAATGTGTTTTCGAGTGGGCTTGACATTACAGAATTATATCCTCATCCAGATGAAGATCGCTTCCACGCATTTTGGCTATGGTTTCAAGAAACATGGATTAAATTATATGGCTCTTCTTTTCCAACAGTTGCATTTATCAATGGTAATCAGTAATCATTAAAATTTTGAAAATATATTTAATTGAAATAAATAATTTAATACAGGTCATGCCCCAGCAGGAGGATGTGTCCTTGGTCTTTCTTGCGAATATAGAATAATGCTTCCGTACTATAAGATTGGTTTGAATGAAGCACCAGTGGGTATTGTTGCACCTGATTGGGTTGTAAATACATTGAAAAATGTGTTACCATCGAGAAAAGCAGAGCATTTATTAACGTCAGGAAAACTTCTCGACACTCAGGAGGCATTTGACATTGGCCTTATTGACAAAATTGTAAACAATGAAGAGGAGGCATTTGCTCGAAGCGAAGAATTTTTCTCTACATTTGATAACGTTCCAAAACTAGCTCGAGCACTGACCAAGCAGCAAGTCCGAAAAAATGAAATTTCTAAATTGATTAAGAATCGTTCTAATGATGCAAAACTCTTTCTTAATCACATTCTTCGTCCTGAAACACAAAAAATCATTGGATCATATTTCAAGAGTCTTAAGGATCGTAAAAAATAAAGAACATATTTGAAAATGAAAAACTCTACAAAATATTTTCGTAATAAATGTGGAAAATTGAAAATTTTTCACCCAATAAAAAGCTATCTTTGATGAAAATTAATTTTTTTCAAAAAGAAATTTTAAAAAATTGTTGAAGTCAAAATTCTCATCGATGTATGATGTTATGTTAGCATAAACTTAAATATAAAAAATACTTTTTGAAAAAAAAATGCAAAAAGTGAATAAATCAAAGCAGGTATTACGTGAACGTGCATACTTTTTTTTGAAGAAAAGAAAATTTAGACGACACATGTGAAAAATGAAAATTTTAGACATTCTTGAAAGCAATTAATTATCAAATATGGGTAATAATAAAAAAAGACGCTCTCATCATAAGAAAAAGAGTGCTCAACTACCTAGCACAGCTGCAGGATCAGTCGAAAAAGTTGAAGAAACTCAAGTTGAGGAAAATATTGAAGAAAATTCTAAACCATTGAAAAGTGAAAATATATTATTAAAATCAGGAAAAGTAGTAAAAGTTGAGAAAGAAGCAGAAGAAGCAAATAAGATTGAGATAGAAAATAAAAAAGTCATTGAAATAGAAAGGAATGAGATAAAAACTGAAGAACAACTAATTGAGAGGAATGAAAAAGCTGCAATAAAAAAAGAAGAGAATGCATCAGCAGAGGTAATTCATTAAATAAAAAAACGTTTTTTAGTATGATGAAAATTTTTACTTGACTTAAACTTGAAAAGAAAAATTTGTTGTGTAGCAGTGTAGTCAAGTCTTAAAACGAGCTTAATCGAAATGAGCAGTGAAGTTTCGGAAAAATTGAAAAATTTGGATTTAGAATCGAATCAGGCATGAACATTAGATAATTCTAAGAATGTTATTCACATCTTTTCAAAAAATAATTAATTTTAATAAACTTATTGTGGTAAATCAACTGAAAAGTGGAAATTGGAAACAGCAATGTTTTGCAACTTTGGTTCGTGATGTTCGCTTTAAAACTTATATTTTGATAGATTTAGTCATACAATAACATTGAACAGAGATATACTTACAATAAACAGTATTATAATTCTTTGTTTTATTTAATTTTACCTAATTTTCATTTTTCCACGTTGATTTTATTCCATAAATTATTTTTATTCTTTTAAACATAACAAACGTCAGATATTTCTGCACTCTTGCTTATAGTATGAATCACTTTATTACCTTTTTAATTTTATTGCATCATATTTTTAGGCCGCAAAGCAAAAGGCTGCAAAAAAGAAGAAACAGGAAGAAATGGGCATTGAAACAGGTTAGATATTTTGTAAAATTTCTTTTTCTGCATGCGTGAATCTGCAATAAGCCAACTCATCATTTGTAACATTTTATCTTAAAAGGAATTAAAGAATTAAATCCTCTGCCATCATACATTGAGGATCGTATAAAATTATACGATCGTTTAAAAGCAGAATATCTTGAGGAGTTAAAGGCTAAACCAAGAGAAAAAATTCAAATTACATTGCCTGATGGGAAAATTGTTGATGGATTATCATGGGAAACAACTCCCTTTCAAATTGCTGCAAGTATTAGTCAAGGATTAGCCGATAATACTGTTGTTGCAAAAGTTGATAATGAAGTTTGGGATTTAGATCGTGTTCTTGAGAAAAGTTGCTCACTTAAACTCTTGAAATTTGATGATCCTGAAGCACAAGCTGTTTTCTGGCATAGTTCAGCTCATATTCTTGGCGAAGCAATGGAAAGATGCTATGGTGGTTGTCTATGTTATGGTCCTCCAATTGAAAATGGCTTTTATTATGACATGTTTTTGGATGGAGAAAATGTTTCTCCAACTCATTATAAAACTCTTGAGGATCTCGTTAAAAAAATTGTCAAAGAAAAGCAGCCATTTGAACGTTTAGAAATGAAGAAATCAGACTTACTAAAAATGTTTGAATACAACGAATTTAAAAAGAGAATTCTCAATGAGAAAGTTGACACTGAAACTACTACTGTTTATCGTTGTGGACCATTAATTGATCTATGTCGAGGACCTCATGTTCGTCACACTGGCAAAATAAAAGCAATGAAAGTGACAAAAAGTTCATCAACATATTGGGAAGGTAGAGCTGATGCTGAAACTTTGCAGCGTATTTATGGAATTTCATTTCCTGATCCAAAACAATTGAAAGAATGGGAAAAAATTCAAGAAGAGGCAGCCAAACGTGATCATCGTAAAATTGGGCGAGAACAAGAACTCTTTTTCTTTCATGAATTATCACCCGGTTCGTGCTTTTTCCAACCTCGTGGTGCTCACATCTATAACACTTTAATGGCCATGATCAGAGAAGAATATCGCAAGCGAGGTTTTCAAGAAGTTATTTCGCCAAACATGTATAATGCAAAGTTATGGCAGACATCAGGTCATTGGCAACATTATGCTGACAATATGTTTTCATTTGATATCGAAAAGGAAAAGTTTGCGTTGAAACCTATGAATTGTCCTGGTCATTGTCTAATGTTTGACGTTCGAAATCGCTCATGGCGTGAATTACCTTTGAGAATGGCCGATTTTGGTGTACTGCATCGAAATGAACTTTCTGGTGCATTGACAGGTTTAACTAGAGTTCGTCGTTTCCAACAAGATGATGCACACATATTTTGCGCACCTGAACAAATTAAGCAAGAAATTACTGGATGTTTGGATTTTTTGCGATGTGTATATGAAAAGTTTGGCTTTAGTTTCGAATTAGTACTCTCCACTCGTCCAGAAAAATTTTTGGGCGAAATTGAAGTTTGGAATGAGGCAGAAAAAGCTCTTTCTGATTCACTTGATGAATTTGGTGTGAAATGGGCATTAAATCCAGGCGATGGAGCATTTTACGGTCCCAAAATTGACATCACAATCAAAGACGCTCTCAAACGTTCCCATCAATGCGCTACTATTCAACTTGACTTCCAATTACCAATAAGATTTAATTTGAGCTTTGTATCGGAATCTGGTGAAAAACGAAGACCTGTCATCATTCATCGTGCTATTCTAGGTTCCGTAGAACGTATGATTGCAATTTTAACTGAAAATTGTGCAGGAAAATGGCCATTTTGGCTTTCACCGAGACAGGTAATGGTTGTACCTGTTGGACCGAGCTTGAATGAGTATGCAAACGAAGTTCGTGATAATCTTTATAAAGCCGGTTTTATGTCTGAATCTGATACAGATGATGGTGATACAATGAATAAAAAGATTCGAAATGCACAATTGGCTCAGTTCAATTTCATCTTAGTTGTTGGTGAAAAAGAGAAGGAATCAGGAACAGTAAATGTTCGTACACGAGATAACAAAGTTCATGGTGAACTAACAATCGATGAATTGATTCAAAAATTTGAAAAGCTACGTCGTGATTTCGTTAAAGATGAAGAAACTTTTTAAATTCAAATAAAATTTTTTTTCTTCTATGCCGTTTATTTATAATTTATATCATAGTAACAGCATTTTTTTTTCATATAATTACATATTGTAACCATTGTTTGCTAATATGTAGATTCAAGCCTAAATTTAAAAAGTTTCAATAAAATGTTTCGACTATCCATAAATGTATTTAATTTTTTTTATAAATTTAAATTTTCAGGAGATACATCTTTCCTCAGTGTGAAATAAAAAATTTAATTGTGTATAAGATAATTGAATTTTTATTATTTATTATAATAATGATGCATATATATAACTGCCATTTGCAATAATTTTCGTACTTTGTGTATATTAAACGTTTTATATAAAATTTTACAAACCAAGCACCAAGTTAAAACTAGTTAGATGGTTATTTTGTTGAATAAATATTAATAGTAAATTAAAAATGATAAATGAGTAAAAGTTCTAGTTTTCGTAATTTAAATTATATGTGAATAGGAAAACAAACAATCTTATTGCTCATTTTTAAATTAATTAGTTTTCAGCTGTCGATGATTCGTTCTCGATTTTAGGAAGATTTGCAACATCTTTTTCATCTAACATTTTGCTGCGATTTAATCTCTCTTGAACGCTTGTTTTGGTAATGACAATTTTTTCAAAAATTGGAAGTTGAAGAATCTCGGTATCAGATTTCGGTTTAGGCTTGCGTTGCCTACTTCGAGAGTTTTTATTCTTAGTGCCTTCTTTTAATTGATTCTCTTCATTTACTTCATGATTATCACTATTATCGACAAAATCATCTGCTTGAGGCCTTACTCGACCAGTACCGATTTTCTTCTCACTTGTTTTTACTTAAATATTGTATAAAAAGATATTTCATCATATCAACACAATTAAAAAAATTTACTTACATTTCACACTACGAACTTCATCATTAACTTCAACCGTTATATTGTTTCTTTCGGAATTGTTATCCCTATTTGGTCGAGAATGTTGTTGATGATGATTTTGTGGTCTATTATTGCTGTTATTGTTTGGTCGTCTTTGACGATTCGATTGCATTTTATTCGTGTCGTTTTGTTGCATGTCGCTATTATTATTCGATTGTTGATTATCGGAAATGTTTGGAGCTGATCGCCTTTCGTTTCTCAATTGTTGAGGTGGTTTACGGGGAGATGATGATGTTTGATTAGAATTCACTATAGCAGTAGCTTCTTCTGAGTTGTTACGATTTAAATTATTCTGATTTTGCCTAGGACGTTGATTTTGGTTACGATGAGATCGCTGTCCTGGAGATTCATTAAAATTGCTTTTATTTTGCTGTTCATCATTATTATTATTATTCACTTTTGGCTGTCTTCGGTTTCTATTATTCTGTTGTGGTTTTTTGTTGTTAGTGACATTCTGGTTGAGCATCTCACCAGTGTCATTTGAAGCATCATCTTCTCTCAAAAAATTCTTCGGATCAGGTGGTATTTCTTCCAATTGTTTCTTTCCCAATATTGGACGTCGATCTTGGAAAAATATAAGAAGAGATAAAGAATAAGAAGCATGTACACACAATTGCAGAAAGAATAGGTATATAGCGAAAAAGAAAAATACTTGAAATGTGTGAAGAAAAATAAGAAGCTATATAGAGAAAAAAAAAAGTTGTGCAAATACTGTTTTTTGCAATATGACTCACTTTTCGGCTTATAGTCAGGATTTTTAGCTTTCTCTCTCATGACTTCGTTCACATCATAGTCCAAGTCTAACTTGTCTAAAGGATGAGAGGTTTCCTTTAAAGAGCTATTTTGCTTTGTTTCCACAACTGCTCCAATTTTTTTCGCTTCTAACTCATCTTGTAAAATCTCTTTATGTTTCTTCTCAAGTTCCTCATTTTTCAGTCTTATTTGCTCCATTCGCGATTCAACCTCATCAGCCATTTTTAAATGATGTAATTAAAAAGGTTTTTAATTTAAATTGAGCTTTCAAAAAACACACTCCGACTATTTGATTTTACTGTCTTCTCTCTGTCTCTATTCCTTAACTCTCTTCTATCATTTAGCCGCTTTTAATTTTTCAAATTCGTTACATTTTTTTTCTTAATCGTCAGCATTTGTTTACTTTTGAAAATAAAAATTCTCTTGTTAGAAAAAATATGAAATTATGAGTGACATATCATCAGATGAAAATGAAGGTTATTCTATACGGTCTGAAGACATACCGAAAGTAAAACCAGGAATGTTTGTGAGTGGTTGGGATGATCCAGAAAATGAAAATGATATAGAAGAAGACAAAAATCCACACGGTAATTAAAAGCTATCTAAATAATTGATTCTCAGAGAAATTACATTCAATTTTAATAATTCTAGAAAGTTTAGAGCGAGAAATATTGTGGGCAGCATCATCTGAAAAGGATGAAAGACAAGAGAATCTTATTGAAGAGATTTTAAAGAAAGATCCCCGGTTAGTTCATGCAACTGACAAAGATGGATATACTCCGTTACATAAAGCTTGTTATAACAACAACTATGAGCTCGCTCAATTACTTCTCAAGTATAAAGCAGATCCAAATAAGAAAACAGAGTATCATTGGACAACTCTCCATTCAGCGTGTAAATGGAATAATGCAAAGCTTGCAGCTCTTATGTTACAACATGGCGCTGATATAAATGCAAAAAGTGAAGGAGATCAAACACCGCTTCACATTACTACAACAGTTTCAGCTTGCCGTGACACATTAGTAACACTTTTTATGCATCCAAAAATCGATATTCAGCTGTTGAACAATTCAAATGAAACAGCAGCTCAAATCGCAAAACGTACCGGCTTTTCACTTCCTTTATTTGACATGGCAAACAGTGCACTCTCTGTTGAAACCGGTATAATTGAATAATGCACATCAAAAATTATAATTGCTTAGATAGATAGATAGATTACAATTTTATTCAGAGTGTTTTGTACAAAATATGTAACAAAAATAAATACGTAGACTAGAAGCCTGTTGTATACTCTGTATGACAGAAAAAAGCATGGATGATTTTACTCATCCTGCAATAAAAAACCTGTATCTTTTATAAAAACGTTACAATAAACAACAAAATAAAGGTATGAAATAAATTTAGAATACTATTCATTGAAACGTTAAGTCCTCTGCAAATCGTAAGATATCCTCAATCTTGAGATCCTTTGCTTCCTTTTCCGAAAGTATATGGCGTCCAAGAATCGAATTTCTTTTATGTACCAAAGTGAGACAATTGCAGATGGCATGGAAAGCTGTATCCTCGTCTGCCTCACATTGAGGACACAGAGTAGAATCCGAAAGACCCATG
>JACWBX010003644.1:46354-57764 GCA_014622435.1 Polypedilum pembai
TGATACGTTACGACCCAAGCAGAAGGAAAGTTGAACATCAAGACCGGCTGAATAAACTCCCGCTCCTGCAAGATCGCCACACAGTGAACCATCTGTAAAAAGAGCAATATCAGCACCTAACTGAATCAAGAATCCCTCCTCCCATTGCTTACCATTATAATTGCTTACTATTAATAATCAAATATATATAAATGTCATTACAAATTTGTTTAACGTGCATAATATTTCAGCCTTCAACAAATTTCAAGTTCAAATGTTACATCAGGAAAAATGCTATTAATCCTTGTGTGTGTGCACACAATTATACCAAATAAGTTAGCCATTTATGTAATATTCACACATCTGTTATATATTTTTAGGAGATAAAAAACATTCAATTAATTAATTGCATTTGTATTTTTGCATTCTAATGAGATGCTTGCTTACAAGGTTCTAGAAATCTATATAAAAGCTGTCATGAGAAAAAAAATTTTTTTAAACGTCGTCAACAACGCGTTGTGTTAAAGTGCGCAAGAAAGAATTATAATTGATATTTAGATGAAGCCTTTTATGATCATTTACTGCATCATTGCAGTAATTTGTGCAAAAACTATTGATAAATTACGTAGGTATCATATTACCATAATAAAATAAAAAAGAGATATGAAAAAAGTTTACAAAAAGTTCAAGTTCAAGGCTGTTAATATATTATACACTTGTAACAGTAAAGAACATAACGTTATTTAGTCATAGAAAACTTCTTTAATAGTTAAAAAATCTAAAATAATTTTGAATATTTAAACAGCATCTTCGCTTGAAATATGCAGTTTGAATGATCCAAAACGAGATGAATGTATCAAAAATTCAATGGAACATTTTCTTACTGCACTACACGAAAAACCTGGTTTAATTGACTTTCCCACTCTCGAACCATTCATTTATGATAAAGTTACATTTAGATATAACAATCCTGAATTTGTAAACGGATGGTTTACAATTAAAAATCAAAAAACGTATGGAACAAGTCGTGTTAAAATATTGAAAGTCAAATCTGAATTCACTGAGGACGAAATGAAACTTCATGCAGTCGTAAATCTTCCAAAATTATTTAGTACTGGAAATTACAAATCTAATATAACTCTGGGTGTTTTTAAAATGGAATCAAAAGGACAGTTCAATATTACCATGTTAGACGTGACTGCAAAATGGATGATTTTAGGTATTTTAGTTTTTTAAAACATTTTTCAAATATATATAATTTGAAATATTAATTATTTCCAAAGGAAAAATTGAAAATGGATTTATGAATATTCATCAATTTGATGTGCTTCCTGAAGCGTCTAACATGAAAATGTCAGCAACTGGACTTTTCCCAACGGAAGAATTAAGTAAGTTTCAATTAAATATTTTTACTTTTGCATTTTGTGAACAATAAGAATTATTTATATGTTTCAGATAAATTTGCCAATGATTTCTTTAATGAACATTGGCAATTGTTTTATAGAGAAATGATTCCTGAGACAAGAAAGCAATGGGAACCAATTTTTCGAGAAATTGTCAATAAATTCTTTTCACAAATACCTTTCCAAAGATTATTATTGAAAAATTAATTTAATGATCCCTACAAAATATTATACACCTTTTTATATTATTTTTAATAAAATTAATTATGATTATTTCTTATCAAAATGTATTGTATATGAATCAATAAAAATACATGACTTTAAACAATGCTATTTATAATTATATATGTATTAATACTTGTTTAAAATAGCTATCAAGGTAGGAACAGTTCAAACAGTTTTTTTATTTTTCAAGCTCGTCTACTGACATTAAAAAAGTTAGAGGACTAGCTTTTATTAAAAAGCCAAATACTAAGCAAAATAGTTGAAAATTCCGTTGCAAAATACCTCGGAAATCAACAGAAAACCTCAATCAAATTTTTTTAAAAAGCTTTTGAAAGCTTTCTAGTAAAAATTGGTGCCCTAACTTGACATTAAGTCAAACTTGAAAAACAAAAAAGTTTTTTTTAATCTGTCCCTACCTTGATAGCTATATTGTATAATTATTTTGAAAACATGATTTTTTTTTAAACTTTCGTTTATCGGCGAAATACACATCATGTAGTCTAATAAAATTTAATATAATTATTGAAACAACCGTTACAGCGCGCAGTTGGAATCAGTTATGAGTTCGTCAAATTGGAAAGAAATTTTTCCATCACAGAAAACCATTATAATTTTCATACTTTACTTGGTTTTATTCGTCGCACACGGTTAGCAAAAAATAAAATTAAAAATACGTCGTACTAATATTGTATGATATAAATTTTAGGAATTTTTGTAACAGCTAGCCAAAATGCTAATAATGAATACAAATTCGATATAGTTACAGTAGTTTTGATGACTGATTTATTGAAACTTATTGTTGCAGCTTCACTCTATTGCTTGAAAGAGTGAGTACCTATGATAAAACATTTATTTCCATCTCAATTCACATATTTGGTTTCAGAAGCACATTTAAATCACTCATCACAAATGTCATCAAAGGATTTAATATTCTAGTACTTTATATGGTGCCAGCATTTCTCTACTGTCTCTATAATAATCTCTCATTCTATAATCTTACTGTATTTGACCCCACTACTTATTATTTGCTTCTTCAATTTCGGGTCGTCATAACAGGAATATTGTTTCAAATTATATTTAAAAAGTATTTATCTCGCAAACAGTGGATATCATTAATTCTCCTCACTTTAGGATGCATGATTAAACAAATCGATTTTGGTGATAAGGATGCATCGCTAACAGTAAATAATGAGGCTATTCGTATGAAAAATACAACTGGACTTGATCTCAGCATTAACGCACTTTTTATTTTGATACAAACCTTTTGTTCATGTTTAGCAGGCGTCTATAACGAATATTTGCTTAAGAACAAAGGAGAAGATATTAATATCTACATACAAAATGTATTTATGTATATTGATTCTATTATTTGCAATGCACTCATACTATTATTGCAAGGAAATATTTTAAGTGCCTTCAAAAACGAGAATCTCATTGAAATCTTAAAACCTGGAGTAGTTATCATAATGATCAATAGTTGTGCAATCGGCATCACTACAAGCTTCTTTCTCAAATATCTCAACTCAATATTAAAGACTTTTGCCAGCGCACTAGAACTTGTATTCACAGCATTACTATGCAAAGTTTTGTTTTCCATACCTATTTATATTAACACTATATTATCAATAATTGTAGTTAGTTTGGCTATATATCTTTATTCTCAAAGTCCTGTTGTTAATTTGGGCAAAAATATTACTGTAAGCTTTTATATTTACACTAATTAAGGTAATTAATAACTATACAATGTATGAATTTCTTTTTAGCTTTCATCGACGACTAAACGTGAAGATCTTAAAACTCTACTTGCTGATGAAGAAGATGAGGAAGATGTTTTGAAATTTTCTGAAGTTGTGGTAAAAAATCTATAAAGAATCTGATATGCTCTGAAATCTTTTCAAAAGATAAGTGATGTGATTTTAAATAAATTTATGTCTATATCATTAAATCTGGTATTTATTTAATTTTAATGAATCAAAAACATATTTGAACTTTTATTTGGGCATCTAACCGAAATTTTATTTTATTAATGGAGAAAAATTTAAATTCAATTTAAATCGCACATATTATTTTCAGTTGTGATTCATAATCTGCTGATTAATATTTCGATAAACTCCCACGATGAACACGAGCATGTTTTAATATATTAGATTTAATATTATCAAATATCTTCGTAAACGTTCCATCTTTTCACTGATTATTCTTTGCATAACTTTCACATTGAATCCTTTTTCACTCAATATTGTAGTCGACAACAAAACATCATCTCTCACAAATATCGTCTCTCTCTCTCTCTCTTTCTCGGTTTATACACTTAAATTCTAATTCAAACTCTGGTGTATAGAAGAAAAGAAGAAAAAGCAAACAGAACCAAATTTTGTGTGGTATATGGTTTAGTTTGATGAGGGGTAAAATAGTAAGTTTAAAGAGGAAAAACTGGATTTGGTTATAAAAAAGAATAATAAAAATATTAAGAATTGTTAGAATCAAATTGGTTCCAATATTGGAATATGAAAACAATCACTTGACTTTAAATTTTGATGTTATTGAAAAAGTAGCTGAAGAAAAAAGCACTCTTTGTGAATAAAAAGAAATGCAACCATTTAATGAATAGTTGCAAAAATGAGTGCAATGATGTAATTATTAAAAAAAAATATAATTATTTTTTGACAAGCTGTGAAAAAGGATGAGAGAAAAATACAAATTTATCGACGATCGTATCGTCGATCACGATGTCTCTCACGCGAATAGCGACGAGTGCTGCGACTGCGTGATCTTGAACGCTTTCTTTCGCGATCTTTTCTCTCCTCACGACGCTTTGCTTCGCGTTCGCGTCTTTCTTCAATCATTTTTTCACGCTGCAATTCCCTATTTTTAATTATTTCCTCCATACGACGGTTATGTTCAGCAATATTTTTCTGTCGTTGTTCTTCCTTCTCTTTGATCTAAATAACCAATAATTTATTTTTCTAATACATATTATTGAATTTTACTACTTACTTGATCCTCTGAAAGTGGTAGCCAGTAAATGCACGGAACTGCTTTTGATTTCCGGAACAGATCATCTAATAAACGTCCAGGCTGCGATGGAATTGCATCTTTTTCTTCTCGTCCTTAATTGAAAAAGTTTTAATAGCAATAAATAAAATTTTTCTGTATAACCTGTACTAACCAGGAGAACCACTTTGTCGTCTCTCTGCAGTAGATTCTTCCATTTGCTTTCTATCCTTTTCACGACGGTTTTCTCGTTCCGATGATCTACGACGCCGTCTTTCTCTGTCTCTGCTATTCTCTTCGTGTTCCAATTCTTCTTTCTTTCCTACATCCCATTCTCGTACCCTCTTTGATACCTTGAATAATTTTAATTATTTTTTTAAACCATTTTTTTTTGTTTATATCTTACTCTGGAACGTTCATCAACAGAAACATCGCTTTTCGACCATCCAAAACTTTTTTCCTGTAATTTTGAATCTTCTTCTTGATTTTCTGCAAGTGCCGATCTGATGCGTTCACCAATATTGTTTTCAATAACACGATTCATTTCTTCATCAGTTGAAAACTCAACATTTAAAGTTTTTAAATTATGTTCTGGCCATTTTACACCATGCAATGCATGACGAGTTTCTATAGCTTCGCTAAAACAATAAAAAAATATTTTTCATTACTGTAACCATGATATGAGAAAAAATGACTTACTCTTCTGTTTTGTACTTTACAAAGCACTTTGATTTAATAGAGTCAATCCAAAAATCATCCAGTTCACCAGTTCGTGACACTAAAGATTTGACAGCTAAAAATGTTAGAGGACGTACCAAATTTGTAATACATAAAACTTTTGAGCATTGATTCTTCGATATTGGTGAGGAAATTTTTGCCACTTCCTCATTGGTAACGAGTGACACTTTACGATCTTTTCCTGCAGCTCCATTTGTGACGACAATAGTCGGTGATACTTGACTGCGTTCAGTAGCTTTAGCAATTTGCTCATTTCGACGCTCCTCTTCTTCTTCTTGCTTTCTCAAACGTTCCTTTAAAAGTTTCTTTTTCGCATCACGATCCTCTGATGTGAGTCTTACTCGTGGGCGCTTTTCTTCTGGCTCGGGCGATGGACTCATTGCTAATTTGACATCACTCAAAGGAACTGGTTTTACTTCTTCAGCAATAACATTTGCCAGTGAATCAGTAGTAATAGCAATAACTTTTTCATCATCTTTACGAGCACCCCATTTACGTTTTCTTTGAGTTGTTGTCGTTGCCGGCTTTTGCTCAACTTCTTTAGGCAACGATGATGGCTTTTTAACTGGAGATGATTCTTGTGGCTTTTTTGGCGAATTTTCTTTTATAGATTCATCTCTACTATCTTCATGAATTTCTCCTGAACTCGATCTAGAACGTTGTAATTGAATCTTTGTATTTTGAGGAGAATTCGATCGAGAATCGCTCTGATCAACTTCCATGGAAATTTCTGGTGCGTCTTTTGAAACATCATCTTCAGTAATGACTTCAGGTGACGAAGATTTTTCCTTTTCGGTTTCAGTGATCTGTTGTTTATTATTATCATCACTTTGATTCTCTTCATTATGCTTACATTCATCGTCAGCAACAACTTCTTCGTTAACAGTTGCTCGATCATTATTCGATTGATCCTGTTCAATTGTTACTTCACTTACCTTTTCAGCAGTTATTTGCTGCTTCACTTCTAATTCTTGTGGTTCCTCATTCTTTGGTGAAGTCTCTTTCTCTTCTGGTTCAATGGATGCACTTTTTTGAGAAGAGGGAATAATAATATTTTCTTCTATTTGTTCTTCTTGTTTTTCATCAGAATTAGCTCGTTGTTCAGAAGTTGATTCCATAGTGGATGTTTCATTTTCTTCAATTGTTGCTTGACTGTTAATTGATTCTTCTTGTGAATTTTGTTCCTCGATTGCTGCTGGACTTTCTCCTCGTGCACGCCTCGTTCCTCGTCTTGGCTTTGGCGTTGGTTCTTTTGTTTTTTTACCACGGCCTCTCGTCGCAGCTGCTCTTCCTCTACCCTTTTTCGGACTGCCATAATCAGAATCATTATCAGATTGTTCGGAAGATTCATCAGAACCTCTCAATAAATGAGCTGGAATCTCATCAGCAACTTCACTTTCAGCCGGCTCTGAAACTTTTTGTCCTCGACGAGTATTTCTTCTTGTTGTAGTTGTTTGCTTTTCTGGTGAACTTACAGATCCTCTTGCTTTTCGCGGCATTTTGTGACTAAAAAGAAGTAACAAAATTTTTTTAATTTTCAACTATTTCGAGAAAAAAAAATGTAAAAATTTATTTACCTTTATTTTTACGATATATCGGTGTATTTCAACAGAACAAAAGTTTGTTTTGTATATTTGGACCCTCCTGATCAATTATATACTTATTTTAGTCCGTAATTTTGTCTATTTATTAAGTTTTTTGGAAAATTAAAAGAGAACGAACACTCAATATTTTCATAAAACGCTTCGTTGAAAAAAAAAAACGAGTGCGTTTAGAATAAAAAATTTCTGAATACAAGCATAAATTTAATCTTTCATAATAATTTTTTTATTTTGATATAATCTTATTTCGCTAAACTATCGACGATTAATCGACATTAAATAAATAGGGTTTATATTAATGTAAGTTGATATAATTTTTGATAGATTTTTTTTATTCATCGTGTCTATTTCAATAAAAATTAAATTTTATTTATCAATGTCACATTTTTTTTAGAAAAATATTTTACGACTCTTATAAAAAATGGAAGAATATGCAAGAGAACCTTGTCCATATAGAATAGTAGATGACTGTGGAGGAGCATTTGCTATGGGCTGCATCGGAGGTGGTGTATTTCAGGCAATCAAAGGTTTTAGAAATGCGCCATCTGGATTATCGAGAAGATTTGTGAGTAAAATTGCTTGTTTGTGATGCAATCAACTCAGTTAATTTTACATTAAATTTTTAGCTTGGTAGTGTTACATCAATTAAAGCTCGTTCACCGATTATAGCTGGAAATTTTGCTGTTTGGGGAGGCATGTTTTCAACAATAGATTGCACATTAGTACACTTTAGAAAAAAAGAAGATCCATGGAATTCAATAATAAGTGGAGCAGCAACCGGTGGAATTTTGGCAGCAAGAAATGGAGTTGGTGCAATGGCAGGATCAGCAATAATTGGTGGTGTTCTTTTAGCTCTTATTGAAGGTGTCGGTATTCTTTTCACACGACTTTCAGCAGATCAATTCAGAAATCCTTCGCCACATGATCAAATTCCTCAAGATCCAAGTGTTTTAGGTGATCCAAATAAAAGTCAAAGCGGTGGATTTAGTTTTGGACAAGCACCACCTAGCTATCAATAAAATAACAAATACAAGATAAAAGTCCAATGACGTTAGACGTTTTCTAAATATTACAAAAGAAAAATGTGTGTGCATGAATCTTTTTTTGTGAATGTGATTAATCAACTGTCTCTATACAAGAATTACGTGGTGTAGAAATGGAAGAGAAGTTGTAAGAAATTTGTCTTTATCATATTCATGCATTCTCTTTTACTCGCACTACAATACTCAGTGATATAGTTCCGAATCTGATTAATTGATACAATTGTTATTGAAGTTAATTCATTAATCAAATCAAATTTCGGTAAAAACAAATTGACATGTTGATTACTTCAAAAAAATATAGATATATCTTCCTATATTGTGTGTGTGAGTAATATGTCTGTAAATCGAAAGAATGATTTTTTCTCCCAATACAAATTATTTTGTATAATATGAGTAAAACTTAATTGATTGTTCTTCAGTCTTAAAACCCTAAATTGTCGATTTTTTGTTTATAGTTATTTAAAAAGAAAAAATCAATAAAAGGAAATTTATGTTATAAGTTCTTATATATATAAAATTTAAGTATTTTTTATTTCATCGAATAAATTTTTACAGATTCATAAAATAAAATTTGAAAGCGAAAATATTTTTCTTTTTTTTTTATTAAAAATTACGATCACTCTATTTAAGGTAATTTAAATAAACTTTAATTTATCTATATATAGACTTTTAAGATATAATTTTAAACTAGTGTTAAATGCATGTCATAAAATTACTATTCGTAACAGTGGAAGATGCAGAAGACGATTAAACATTGATAGTTATTCAAAATTTATTTCTTTGAATTTCCCCAATGCTCTTATATGATACCGAAAATTCAGTTAAATAATTTTTTTTAAATAATAAAAAATAAAAAACAGAATTCAGCAGCTTCCTAATTACTTATCAACTTAAGCTTAAAATCAGAAATTTACATATAGATAGATTAATTAATTATAATTTGCAGTTGTTTGTAGTTTTTCCATATCGATTCTCTTTTTAGAAGCACAAAATAATGCAACAAATGCAAATAAAATAATTAAAGTAATACTTCCTATTCCTATTGTGATTCCAGTCATTGGATCAAGTTGAAAAGATTTTATTTTTTCATGCTCAGTAGCATAGCGTGAAAATTTTGGATTTTTAAATGATTCTAAGTTTTTCTTTTCAGTAACATCATTTAATATGTGTATTTGAGAGATGTTTTCTTTAGCCAAAATTTTTTCAGTTAAATTTTCAACATCACCAATTGCGTTTTCTATAGAATGTTCACTCTCTTTTAATATAAGTGCAGTTTTATCAACCATTTTAAATTGTCGATTTCGTGAACTTCTTTCTCTATCTGATGCCCATATTTGCTGATCGTCATCGTCTGGAACGACTTCTCCAGAACCGTTCTTTGATGGAAGCGCTAGTTTTGCTCTAACAGTTAACGTGTCTGGTTGAAAAGTACAAACAACAAGAAACTTTCTAGTACTATGTGTTAAAATGCCAGTATTTTCTTGAACTGTGATATACGTTTCAACCGTCAAATCTTCATTTGATACAATTGATCCACATTTTTCGTGATCGATTCTCATTACATATATTTCAGAGTCATCATTAGGATTACCTTGAATTTCACATTCACCATTCTCAGAAACTATTTTTCCACTAAAATGCGGTCCCGTTTGAATTTCTATTTCCGATTCATTAGGAAGACACTTTGTTGCTTCTGCTGAGAAACCTTTTGTTGGTATAATTATTGTCTGCGATTCATCAGTTATATCATCATTTGATGATTTGACAATTTTTCTAGCTGATTTTTCATCATCACTAGTTCTTTTCACCCGAACGTTAAAGGAATATCTTGTTGCCATTTTAAGATTTTTGATTGACATCTTATAAACTCTAGCGGTGCCTCTAATTATATATAAATTGAGAACATATATGTAAATTATTTCTAATTAATATTAATGTTATTTCTTACTTTTCATGTTCAATATCATCATTATCGACTATTACTTTAGAATTACACTTTTGCAAATCAAAGCCTTGAATTTCACAATAATTGATAATGAAGCTTCTAGGTTCAGGTAATTCACCATCTTCATCGTTATTTATTCGATTATTTATGTATTTATGTTCAACTTCCCAAGACAAATCCACTGAATGATAAAATGGCTGACCATAAATTGATTTTATATCTGCAATAAAGAAATGAAATATACAGAAGTGAAACATTAAGTATAGGTAATTGAATTTTTATTGCCAATTTTTTCTTCTGTTGAATTTTTTTAATTAAGTACTATTATTTAATGCGTTACATTAACAGAAATCATAAAGTAATGATAATTTTATATATGAACATATGAAAATTATAAAAAATTTCAGCTAATTAACCGTATTTCTGTCTATACATATATAGAATAACAGAAAGCACTATAAATAACTAATAGCTCAAAAAGTATTTCTTTGAAATGGAACTTGTTTAAAAGATATAATGCGACAATAAAATAGATTTTCAAGAAGAGAAATTAACAACTGTGTATTCCATTTGCCTCTATGCGTTCGGGTGTCAATTATAATGAAAAAGAAGTATTTTATAAAACAGTAAGATCTAAGAGATAACATTTTAACGTATAGGAAACTGTGTCAAAAATCTTTATTAAAGAAATATAAGACGTTTATAAATGAAATTGTAAACAAACTAATTAATTAGATGATTATCATTTTGTAAACATCAATTTGAGGCGAAGAATAAGAAACGAAAGGAAGTTCACTTGTGCTGCTTGTCTCGTTTATCTCAATTTTCTTTTTCTTCTACTTTTTTTCTTACATTAAAAAAAGGCTTTTGTAAAAAAAACTGATTATTTTATTCGAGAGAAGACAACATCATTTTTTGAATTATTAAAAAACATATGTTTTTATCAAATAAAATCACCAAAAAGTTTTCATCACAAAAAATTTTATTGTAAAAATTATGATATAAGATTAGAAAAACTTATGAGAAACAGGTTTATAAAGTTTTTAAGATATTAAAAAATGCGCTAAAAAGAAACATGATGCCAAGTACCCATTTACGGACTGGTGTACTTAAGCGCATTTTTGGGGCCACGGATCAATGTTTGTTAACAAATTAACAAATTCGTTTTCATAAACAGAAGCTTAAGCCTTAAATACAATTGTCACAACAAAGTTGAGTAGCGAAATTTCACGTTTAGTTGTCACCTGTTTAGTTTGGTTACAATAACCAGAACTGTTGTAACTATATCAAATCAAAGAAAGTTATCAGAAGCTTTTTTGAATGCCAATTATAATGACCTAATCATAATAAATTTACAAAAAAAAATTTAAATTGATTTTGGATTCAATTACATTAAAAATAAGAAAATTTGATGCGTTAATCTCATATTATTCAAATTAAAATTTGAACAATTTATAGAAGTAGTCATATACGATTATTTAA
>JACWBX010003645.1:535-13853 GCA_014622435.1 Polypedilum pembai
GTTTTTATTCGTTTGTTTGTAAACAAAAAATTCGTTCAGAAATTTTTCTTCGTAAATAATTTTCCGAAAATTACTATTCTAAATAGCATTTAAGCTAAATATAAAGCTATGCCTGCACATTTACGCGATATAAATGATCATTTAAAAGAAACCACAAGTCTCTAGCTATCTTAACTTTCGAGATCTCAGCGCCCAGCCGGCCAGCCCTGCCAGCCAGCCAGCCAAAGTGAATATAATAGCGGATTTTTTTTTCCAAAAATTCGCTAAAAATATTTGAGCGCCAAAATATTTCAACACACTGCATTTTTGAAAACAAAAACATCAAAACATTAAAACATTATGTGCTAAGTCTAGAATTAGATTAGAATAACTTATCATTAGAGTATTTTGATATTATCAGTTAATTGCTTTATAAGGTTACAACATCAATTCAAACGGCTCTTATATTCAAAGGAAGACAGTAAGCACTTTTCTATAGCATCAAAAAATTTGATTTAAGTTTCGAAACCTTGAAAATATGATTCTATTAGAATCTATAATAAATAATGTGTTTTATTAAGTTGTTTCAGTTTCTCTGCCACGTTTTATTCTTTTGCCTATTTAAAAACTCTTTTCTCTTTTGCTTCTCTCTCTCTCTCTCTCTCTCTCTCTCTCCTTCGTTCTTGTGTTCATTCAAAAAGTTCTTTTAATAATAGACAACTAAAAATATAATTTTTTATGAAAAAAAGCAGAAGAAGAGGAAAAATCTCGAGAGAAGAATAAAAGCAACAAATAAAATGAATTTATGAATGATTTTCTAAGATATTTATGGAATTTTTTTAAATATTTCATTGAGAAATAAATTCAATTGATAAATTCGTTCTTCAATATGGGTCTAATTTTTCGTTCTTTGGCGGTATATTATGTTTTGTGAGTCATAGAATTATAATTTATCAGCAATAGTTTCCATTTGGATTGATAAATTTATGCAGATATTATATTGTTCGCACAAGAAGTTTTTGAAGATCATAAATTGCATGTAATTGATACTTTTTGCTTTTTCTTCATGCTAGTAGTATAAGAGAGAGTCAATAAAGAAAAACTCATTTCGCATTCAATTGTTGTCTTATAATAAAATTCAGTTATATAAGAATGAGTCCAACAGATGCTTCTTAGAGAATCTGTTTCGCTTTACAATTAAATATAGAACAAAACTCATAAAAGACACCAAGAAATTGATTTTGAAGTGGATTCAACGGTTTACTAAAATTGAGTGAAGCGACATGCCACTTTAGTATACCATTCTCTATTTTTTTAATCCACAAAGTGTCCTTCAATCAAAATCCTTGCCATCTGTTTTCTTCCTCTCAATTGTGTCATTTGATTAAGCGTAACATTTAGTTCTTTTAACTTTATCTCTCTTCTAATTTCTTCTCTTTCTCTCTAAAGATCGATTTTCATTCACGATAGGCATGTCCTATTACAAAAACATTTCAAGAAAGAAATGAAATGTCAAAGGGAAGAATAAGAATGAATGACGATAGATTGAAGATTATCGATTGACAAAAAAGGATAATACAAAAGAATAGAAATGAAATTTTGCGTGTCATGTTCAATGTTTTTCTTTAATATCCTTTTCTCCTCATTCTTGCATGCTCTGCAAGTTTAGTGCGATTTTCTACAACCTTTAATATTTTTTTAAAGAAAATAAATTTTAATTTAGAGAAAAATGCACTGATCCATATTATTCTTCTAAGAAAAAGTGTAAAGAAAACTTGAGGATTAAAGGTAAGTGAGAGTTAGTGTTTTTTTGGAATTTGAGACGAAGTAAGAGATTGCTAATTTTTTATATTGTGTAATAAAAATCTTTAGTAAGAAAGACATGTTTGGTGTCCAATGTATAATAATATCCTGTGTAAGTCTTTTGTTTCATTTTTTCTCTGTTTATCACAATGCCTTCCATTTTTTAGCATCAGATTGTGTCACATTCAAAGAAAGCATAATGATAATACCTTCTGCAATGGCTTATTGTCTGTTGCTGCGCATATAAAGGTATGTATGTAAGAGATGCAGTTATGTTTGTCCTTTGTTTGTTTCTCTCTCACTCGCTTGTTCAAATTACATCCACAATATCAGGAAAGTTTCGTCTTTAATGTATTATTGCACTTGCATCATGTTACATATGGAGGAGCAGAATAAAAAATTCCCATAATTTCTCAATGAAAGATAAATTTTAAAGAGAAAATTCTCAGAACAATCAGCATCTCACTCTACCGCATGGCACATTCATAAATACTTTTATATAAGACACATTCAAAAAGAAAACGACGATGAAGCAACAATGAAAATTATAATTGACGATTAGACTTTTTTGTTTATGTTTTTTCTTTTCTGCTCCTCACCTTATTCTTCTTCACACTTACCTTATTATTATTTTTATTATTCTATCTTTGAGACTTAATATATTATAATAAAAGACAAGCGAGCGAGAAAATAATTTAAATATACCAAGAGCTTATATATAAGAATGAGTGCTATATGACACTTGAGCATGAGTATGAATGAACAATATTATCTACACACATTATTTAAGAATGATTCATTTTTTATGAAACCTCAAGACAATTATTACGTACATACGTGTGTGTAGAAGAGCATATCGGGAGGTTAAGTGAAAGATTAGAATAGTAAGCAAACGATTAAAAGGAATGTTGTTATTTTATCTTTGATGAAGAATTTCTTAAATCTAAAGATGTGGTGAGGTGCTTAAAAACCATAAAGTAAGTGCCGCCACTTTTCTTATTTTCTCATATGTGAAGAAGAAAGAGAAAATATGAAAGTTATAAAGATGATAAAAATAAAACGACAATTTTTTAAAACTTGGCAGTCGGTCAAATGTGATTCTAACGAAAAACTTCTTGTGAAAAGTCGTCTAATAAACATTGAAAATATTTGAATGCAGATTAGAAATATTAAAAATATCATGTCAAAAATTAGAGTAAGCATTATTGGATCAGGCAATTGGTAAGTTTTTGAATCATGTATCTTAACTTTAATGCCTAAATGATAAAATTATTAGGGGATCAGCCATAGCAAAAATAATAGGAAAGAATGTTGAAAAACTATCACAATTTGAAAGTAAGTTCGTTTATCAACATTATAAATAATTCTAATCGTTTACTTATTGCTATATAGATCGTGTGAATATGTATGTTTATGAAGAAATAGTTAATGGCAAAAAATTATCCGAAATTATCAATGAAACACATGAAAATGTTAAATACCTTCCTAATCATAAACTTCCAACAACAATTGTTGCTGTTCCTGATCTCTTAAAAGCTGTGGAAGATGCTGATATCTTAGTCTTTGTGCTTCCACATCAATTCGTCAAAAAAATTGGAAATCAACTTGCTGGGAAAGTTAAAAACAATGCTATCGCTCTTTCTCTTATCAAAGGCTTTGAAATCGCTGAAGGAGGTGGAATTGAATTGATCTCTAAAGTTATTACAAAGCACCTTCAAATTCCATGCTCAGTACTTATGGGAGCTAATCTTGCTAATGAAGTCGCTGATGAAAAATTCTGTGAAACTACAATAGGCTGTCGTGATCAGAAGACCTCATTGCTCTTGAAAGAACTAATACAAACACCAAATTTTCGTGTGGTAACAACTGAAGATGTTGAGACTGTTGAAGTATGTGGTGCTTTGAAAAATATTGTCGCTTGTGGCGCGGGATTTAGTGATGGCTTAAATCTCGGTGATAATACAAAAGCAGCAATAATTCGTTTGGGTTTGATAGAAATTATCAAATTTGTAGAAGTATTTTATGATAGTAACAACAAGCTGTCAACATTCTTTGAATCATGTGGCATTGCTGATTTAGTGACAACCTGCTATGGTGGACGAAATAGAAAATGTAGTGAAGCATTTGTGAGAACTGGCAAGAATTTTGATGAAATAGAAAAAGAAATGCTCAATGGTCAAAGATTACAGGTAAATTTTGCGAATCTTCATAGAGTCGAAATTTAATAATGAAAAATTTAGGGTCCAGAGACTGCAGCTGAAGTTTATCACATGTTAAAGTGCAAAAATATGGAAGAAAAATTTCCACTTTTCACAGCTATTCATCGTATTTGCATCGGTGAGATAAAACCAAAAGACTTGATTGACTGTATTCGTCAGCATCCGGAACACATGTGAAAAATTGAACTTCATTCAATTCACAATTATTTAAGGAAATTCAAAGAATATATCTTTTCACTTTTAAAGAGTTATTGTGCCTAATAAACTTGATATAGTTCAATGAATGAACTTTAAATAGATTCATTTCATTCATGCCTTTTTTGATTCATAAAAAATCAGAGTCCTTATGAAACAAGATAGTTGCGCTTAAAAGCAAAGAAAAAACATCAGTTCTTTCATGCGGCGATAGGAATTTTAAATATTTCACTAAGCAATAACACCATTTAACACCCGCTGATACAAGTCTTCTTTTTCTATCCATAAAATTGCTCCGGAAAGAAGAGAATTCTTTTTTCGGTGAATCTTCAATTGATGAAGGGGCATAATTTTTTTATTATTATTATTATTTATTCGAAAATATATTGTAAAAACGAATGTTTGATTAATATAACGAGGTGCTGGAGGTCATTAGTATTTTTATCAATAACCTTAATGTGATTTCACATTGTTACGTCTTCTCATATTCGCTTGCTGAATATCTTGACTACCTTTAGTGTGTGTCTTATGAATCAGAAGATAAATTTTTTTATCAATTAACAATGCTTTAAAGTTTATATTCATATTATTGTGTATTGACTTTGCTAAAATAGCTAAGTACTTACTTCATGGTATGTGAATAATAATTAATAGTTATTTGGTGATCAAATATTATTAAAAATTTATTTATGTATAGACATGTCCCTCATTCGCTCGACTAATATTGCAAAAAAAAGATTATATTAGTCAAATGAAACTATAAAATGAGGAAAATTCTGCAAACATTTGCGCTGAGAGCAGAAGAGCATAAAATTTACGGTTTGAGAAAAATTAATAATGAAATATTGCCATATAAAATCATCGTCATTTTAGATATGAAAATCTTTTCTTAACTTATTCGCACCGCAAGATTAAAACACATAAAATAGTTTCAAATCATCACCACCACAAAATTTTATCCATAAAGCAAGTAATAATAGCTTCTTTTGGCAAACGAAATAAACTGTGTTTCATAAAACTGTTCTGAAAAAAAACATTACTGTCTTCTCATGATTATAAAAGCCGACCGTATATTCGAACTACCTCACATTTTTAATTTTTTTTTTATTTTTATTCGAATCCTGGACGGTCAAACAGGATTTTTCGAGAGGATGAGAGCTTTTACGAGAGAATTTTAATTTTCGTAATCCTTCATAAACTTTCGTAGTTTTTCGAAATATGTTGAAATCTTTTCGTAAAAATTTTCTTTCGTAGAAGCTGTCACCCCCTCGGGTGACATTTTTTCCGTTTTGAATTGAAATTTTCACAATTTCCCTTGAAAATTGTTGCGAAAGGGTGACAGCTTCGAAGAAAAGAAAGAAAATGGAAAACGGAGAAAAAATGTAGAAAGATCAAAACAAAACAAGTTTTGAAAAATGTTTAAATTTGATTAAAATAGGTTTTTTAGACTTATTTAGGATTCGGCAATATACGTATGAGAAGAAGAAGAAGTATGCGCATGTTTCTTCTTCTTATATCCATGTTGTCGAGCCCTAGACTTATTTAAATTATTTCTGTCAATTTTTTTGGGTTATATTGAAAGTTTTAAAGCTCAAAACTGAAATTTTAAATAAAATGGGACGTTTTCCTTATAAAATAAAAGAATTCAAAATTTTACAAAATATTTTTTGCATCATTTTTTTTTGCTTTTATTCGTTACTTCTTGCTTCTTTTCATTTTTTTTGTTATCTTTCATTTTTTTGCATCTTTCGTTGAAGCTGTTTTCCCTCTAAAATTTTGAATTTTGATCGAATATAAGGGCGGTTCTTATAATAGGGGAAAGACGGTAGCGAAAAACTTGTGCTGTCTTATGAATAATTGAAATACAAAAAAGAATGCAATCATAAAAATTAGCTTATGTTTGATAAACATATTAAAATATTGATTGGATGTGCGATATATTAAAAATTTTATGTCATTTGCAAATAGTTGTCTGCAACGGCACATATCTAAGAAAGGGATGAGTTTATTCATAAGACAGTCATTGTACACGAATGTATGCACATGAACCTGTAATAATGATTGTTGCTATTAAAAGGTAATTTTTATTTGATGATTAATGAAGTAAGCTAAGTAAGTGAGTCGAGTGAGAAAGAGTATAACTAGCTAAAAATGTGTAGCACATAATGTGTACATAAATTTTGTTTATAAATCCACTCTCTTTTTATACTTGTTTGCTGTTTTGATTAAAGTTAATTCCAATTTATTAGCCAATAAATTTTCTCATCTGTAGTTGTGTGTATCGTTTGGCTTGAATTTTTTTATTGCGGGCATCTTCTTATTTTATGTCTTTTCATAACTATATTCTTGTATTCTCTTTTTTCTCTCTTTTCTTTTCTGAAAATGAAATAAATGCCAACTTAACAATGGTATAATTCGTAAACAGACGCTCTTGTTGCACACACACACTTTTCCACTTTCTTACTTGCTGCTGCTGCTTCTTTTACACCGCCTAAAGGGCATGCTTTCATGCGACTGTTTTATATGTCATTTATTTTACATATATTTAAATAAATATGATGCAGAGATTAGTATACTTACTATTTTTATAACTTTATGATATTGTGACCTGATGTAGGTCTTAAATGAAAATTTTTATTCAATGTGTTTATTTAAACATTTGAAGATAATTTACTCTAATTAAAATTCAATTTATCGAAGAGTGAGAAGCACAAAAGCAGACTTTTGAGTAGATGCTAAGTAAACTTCACAATAAGTAAAAATATTGTAAATAAAGCTGAAAAGTGGTTAATACCGACACATTGAGCGAAATATATATATTCCGACAAAGAGAGGTATTAAAGGAATCCATTATACTCGTCTGTGTAAAAAAAGCATAATTCGGAGAGGAATCAAATCATTCTCTTTCGACAATGAGATCTCAGATTTCCATAACAATGCAAGCGGCCCCTTTGGAACAAAGAGTAAAATGGCTCAGCAATGAATAAGAAATGATTTACAAATATCAACAGCAACTGAGAATAAATAATTTTCTTTTCTCTAAACATTGCAGTGTGACTTGTGAAAATGTTAGGAAGGAAAGAAAACCAGATTTTCAAGTGCTTCTTCTCATTATTCTGTATGGGTAAGTGCGGTTCCTGCTTACTGCTGCTTCTAAGTACAATTAAATAGTTACAAAATTTAATCAATAGAATAATGCATGATGATCCCACTTGTGATTCTGTTGAGCGTAAAACAATTGTTATTTCCTACTAGCAATTCTCGTTTTCAACAACCACTTCAGATTCTATGTTTTTTTACCAAAGCGTTTATTTCAAGTGCTTGCATTTGATGCGATAAGATAAAAAGTAATTTCTATGGTTTTGCCTTATTCTTGTTTACCGATGATCTGCCTATCTATTTTTGTTGCATTGTGTCCATTACCCACAAAACTTCAATCTCAGTCTTGAGGTTTTCTTTGTTTAAACAAGAGTCAGAAACATCTTTTAAGAATGCAAAATTTCATATTTCACTCGCGTGTTTGTGGTGTTTTTTTTATGGCATTTAAAAATTTTTTGAATGAAGTTTTACAAAGCTAATACTTTGTTAATATTTGGTAAAGGATTTATTTGTCTAAAGTGTAAAGATTTAAAAAGAATTTTTTATGAAAATAAACAAGATTGATGATATTTTATGCGAATCGAATCGAAACATCAACACAATCATTTATAAACTCACCCCAATAATCACATCGAGAGACAACATAACTTAAAATTTTATTCATGTTTTCGACTGCATTAAGTAAGACTCAAAGCTAACCGCAATACGTGCCAAAATTAATGTAACAAACAATAAACAACAAAGCATAAAAGTTGCAGAAGTGAGAAAGACGACAATGTTGTCGTATAAAAGCAAAAATATATGAAGAGATGAGTAAAAGACAAACACCTGGACTCGACAAATGATAATCGCCTTAAAACATTCAGACAACTTTTAACACCTTCACTATTGTGTCTTTAACGTTAAAAACAAATAGTTAATATTTTTAAGATTTTTCTCATAATTAATTTTCTTCTTGTTTGCAGCAGAAATATAAGTTTGCACATTTGTAAGAAGCACATAATCTTTCATTCTTTTCTTTTTCTTTCTTCATTCTTTCGCAGACATTAAAAGGGATCAACATAATCGTGAAAAGAGGTGAAAAGTATATAAATGCTCGTAAACTAAGCCATTGATCGCTAAAACTGAAACTTTTTATTAATACTTATTAATTTTTGTTAAGGTGTTATATCAATGGTGCTGCTGCATGCATCCTAAAAAACTAATGAAAAAAATCCTTCTATTGTTGTTTCTAAGAATTGTATTTGAAATTCCTTTTTATTACTTTACAAAGTCCATATTTTTTGTGTTAGTTTCCATTCTCTCCTCTTTTCTTTTCACTCAACAGTAATTTATCATCGTTTATTTCATTCTTTCTGTGTCTTTTCTAATGCTAGGCTATAGCTAATGGTTAGAACTATCTAAGGACTCTCTACTCTCCATTATTGTTTCCTCTCTTTGAGTCAGACAAACTGTCGCCGCCGTTCAGACAATTTTTCATGCTTTTCGAATGCAAATTCTGAAACAATTGTTAGTTTTTCTCTATGTATGTTGGACTGAAAGGATCTCTTTTACTCTTTGAATGACAATCCATCAGGCCATTCAGGAATTCACATGAAAAATGAATTAAATGCGTGACAAATTGACATCTTCGTGTTCATTATAAATATAGATTCTCTTGTGATATATTTTGAGGCAATTAAATCTGGTTTCAGACAAAAAAGTTTGATAAGAAAAAAAGAAGATGCAACACTGTCATGAGAAAAAATATAAAATATGAGAGAATAATTTCTTCCAAGAACTTTGAAGGAATTAAATGATCGCGATCATAAATTATGATTATAAACTTAAGTTGTAAAAAGACAGCCTAAAAATACAACGCTATGTGAGTTCACAAGAGAAGCTTCAGTATCTTGATTTCATAAATAATGTCAAAACTTTTAGTTTTTTAACCGAAAAATTGTTTGTGCATTTTACATCATTTACAAATTATTCAATTCCTCAAGAAACAATTCAAATTTTCTTTCGGAGCCAAAGTGTCTGCCAAAGAAAAAGATCGCACAGCAACCATTTACATTTACCTGCTATTCACAAACATACACACAAAAACGATCTCCAAAACATGCAGGTCAAAATTAAAAGTAATTTTTGTTTCATTTCATTCCAACAACACACAGAGAAGCGAGAATTTAAAACAATTTCTTCGATCTTTCAAAGACCATAACAAAAGAGCCAGAATAAAAGGCAAGAGAGCATTTAAATGAAATGGAATGCGATGAGACAACAAAGCGAATGCTAACGAACACCTGACAAGAAGGCCTCTCTTTGCGTGAATGAGTGTGAGAGATCGCGAGATTTCTTCTCAATAATAATCAAATCACTCACAGTTTTTGATGCTTCTTTTTGTTTTGTATACACTCAATTTTAAAGTTTTTGTGTTGTCTTATGATTAATTTGAATTCTTTTGGTTTAATGATATTTTCAACACACGTCTTATTGTTTTGTTTCTTTCCCATTGTGGATTTTTCTCTAAGTGCCTATTAAGGTTATGATTTTTCAACTGTCATATTTTAAATTATTTTGATCTCTGAACTTTTTATAATGGAATTTGATCTTGAAAATATTATTAAATTATTCTGCAATATGCCATATACTTTTTTCTCCCACAATAAATGGATGTTAAATATTTCAACAATGCAATTCGTTTTAAAGAGTGTTCCCAAAGGACTTCGACATGCTTACTTTTTTGGTCCAATTTTGAATGGCAGGCTATTGAATCATGAGAGAAATAAATAAAGGTATTTGCCTTATTATTAGAACTATTTTTTTCTTTACAGGAATTTCAAAAAGAGAAAAAATTCTAAATTGTTTTCGATTGTTTCCAGTATTTTTTTCTTTTGTAACCTTTCTTATAGCTTCAAAAAGGATTCTATTGTTCACCATCATCATCCTTGACCATTTGATCTTCCATTTATCTAGCTTTATTTTGAAAAGAAAACAAAAAGTGAAAAGAATGAGCCTCAAAAAAGCCATACCGAGTTTCTCTCTCAGACAGTGTGTCGACAATTTCTACTTTTCTTATTTTTAAAATGAATGAGCTCTCAAGGATAAGATTCTTTTCTCGGGAATATCTATAAATTGGGAAAGTCCGGAATTAGTGTGGTATGTGTGTGAAGAGAAGAGTGCTTCAAAGAAATTGAAATTGTTTCATGGATTTACATGCTAATTGATGTGCATGAGAAATACTTTAGGATGCTGTATGCTCTTAAAAAAATCATCTCTCTTTTCTATACCGAGAATAAATCTTTTTCGGATTGTTTTTTGAAGAATTTTCTTCTTAATAATACAAAAAAACTGCTTGAAAAGAAGAAGAAAATTTTAATTAACCGCAAACAAAAGCTAAAGAGCAAAAAAAAAACTCAATTAAAATTGTATTGAATCCATAAAAGTTTACGCTTACACAACGTCTCGCTCTCTTTCAATTGTTCCAGTTCAATTTTATCAGAAATGTGTCGCACATTTATTTTTTTTGCAAACTTTTGATATTTCTACGATTTCTTCTCATTGATCTAAATAAATTTGACAAACAATTATTTGCCAAAAAAAAGTAAATTTAATATCATTTAAAATTTTCATTTTGTCACTTAAATGCGTCATAAAATAAATTTTTGCAAAAAAAATTCAACTCTTTTAATGCGTATCGATCTAATTCATGACAACAGTAACAATTTTTTTTGTAGGGATGAATTTTTACCATTTTTGTCAATAACTTCAACATTTCACATTTGATTTAGCGTAAAAGAAATGTAGAATGTGATTTAAGGACTTCAGGTTTCTTCCTTGCAATGAGCAAAAAAGATAATTTTCTTTCAATTAATTTAAAATAGCGAGGGGTTAATCGACAATGAAAGGAGAGTAAGAAAGAAGAGAATTGTAACAAAGAATAATTTTTGAGACCCCTGCTATTGTGTTGCGTCTATCGTCTATTGTGCAACAAAAGGATATTCAGCATGACATGTTTTTGCGATCTTGTTTTTTCATTCTTCTGATGTGAACCTTTGAATATAATGTTCAATTTAAAATTAAATGCGTTTTCTGCTCTCTTTCTCTCTCTCTCTCACTTTTCTTGATACACAAACAGATATGGGTTACATTCAGTTTATTTGTCACAATTCTTTCAGTTAAGAAATATGGAAAGATTCTTTAATTTATCTTCATTCATTCTTTGTCATCTTACTATAAGTCAAAGGTATGAAATATTTAATTAAATATCAAGTATTTGTTGCTTCAATTTATTTAGGACAGTTTTTCCAAGATTTGGAAACTCTTTCGAATTTAATTTCAGTAATATGAAAATTGGGGTTAGCGATGTTTTGTTTGCAAATACGTCAAAATAATTCCATCTAATTTGCAAATTCATAAGGGCAATTCTTTGAAACGATTGATTCGACTTGTAATTCTTTTTCAACTTGCTTCCATTCGAATTGGTAGTTAGTTCTTTAGTGTTGTATTGATGTAATCTAAGAGGTATAAGTGCTGGAAAACTTAATTAAATTCAATTTTGTGAAAATTTGTTTACAAAATTTTTGTCTACAAACAATGAAAAATAGCGAGAAAAAAACAAAAGAACAAAGATTTTGTGAACAAATTTTCACAAAATTGAATTTAAACAAGTTTTCCAGCTCCATTAAATATTGTTAGAATAACCTATCCCTTAACTTTTCTGGTTGTTTTATTTGTTAAGAATCAGTAATGAAAGAGAATTTTAAGTTTCAAAAATGTCAAGTAAATTTTTCAAAGAGAAAATAGCCCTGCTAATTTTATTTTTTTCAATAACTTTGTTTTTAGAACTTCAAGAAATTCAAATTGAATATCGCTTTCATATTGAAGTATAATGAAAAATATCAATGCACAACGAAAAATAATAAATGAAATTTTGAAATTTCGTTAACAAGTAACGAACTGAGATAAAATGTTACCTTCTATATTGCAACATTTAATTCATATCCTGTTTTATTCTTTTCTTCACACGAATTGAAATTCCTTGTTCCTTGTCTTTTGAACTGAATGAAAAAGTGAAGCGTGAAGATTTCTACAATATTTGTGTGTCCCTTCATGAAAAAAAGAAAACAATGAATTTATTTTCATTTACAGAAGACCTTTTTTTTATAGTGTGTGACAGAATGTACTTCTTGTTGTCGTTGTCTTTCTTTGATGAGGTGATTTTTTCTTGAATACATAAAAGTACCCTCAACTTGTTCTGACAACAATATTTTTCATCTTTAGAAAAGGATTCATTTGAGAAATTCTTTGGAAAATTAGCGAGCCGCAGGTAAAGAAAGAGAAATAAATTATGACCGATCATCGGAGAGATAAAACGCAAGGGTGTGTACAACAATCATCTCTCTTTCACTCTTTGCTCAATTTAATTATTTACAGAAAATAAAAGAAGAGTCGTGGACTTGTTTGTTATGCTTTCTTTCTAGATCCCTTTTGCCTCACAGATGTCTTTCAATTACAATTATATCAAGCTACTGTTGCTTCCTTTATTTCCTTCTCAGATGATTTGGAGCGAAAAGTAATCTTTTTGGCTTTAAGGGGTTAATGCTGAGGATTTTTGTTGATTATCAAAAATGTCCTTTGTACGCTCATTTTCGGTGCTATTGTGCACGCATGTCTTGTATAATTTATGGAGTTTTAACTGTAGGAATTTAATAAAAGGTCATAAAAGTGTTTGAGTACAGACATTCATTAGTAATACTTTATGAATCAATACAATAGAAAGAAAAATGATCAAAAAATGTTTACTACGGAAATTTTTTTGCATGAATTCAAAATATACATTTTAGGTAATAAAAAGATATAGAAAGTACACGACCACGGATCGGAGTACTTAAGTGCATTTTTGTCGCCACAGATCAGTGTTGATTATCAGATTACAGAATTAACTGATTCGTTTCTAATCAGAAGATTCAAATAAAATAAATTAAATAAAACAAAAAACACATATAAAGAACTGCTGAGTCTTCTGAAGCAATCCAGAT
>JACWBX010003645.1:20545-43375 GCA_014622435.1 Polypedilum pembai
AAAGAAACTGTTTTTAGAAATTATTTTAATTTATTTCTGATAGCGTTTAATCAATAATTTCTGATAGAAAACAGCGTATTTTAGTAACAAAATTCCGCATTTGTAGAAAACAAAAACGATTGGAGAATTTCGAAATTTTTTGTTTACAAAATTAAGAATTACAATTTTGTTGAGATTTCTTTTCCTATCCTTTAAAATATTTCAAAAATATTTTAAAAATAAAACAGTTTAGCTATTCTTCATTCTTTGAAAATATTGGGATTAATCAGTGAAAAATGAAATCGAAAAATTTTACCATTTTACAAACGGTATGCACACGGTATGTTGCCAACCTTATTAATAATATCCGGAAAAATGCAAAAACAAATTAAATACTTTCCATAAAACTATTACTTTCATATGTGCTGAAGATTTTTTTATAAGAAGAAAATATGAAATTTCATAGTAATTCGACACTTTTCTACTTGTTTTAACCTTTTCATAAGTATTTGGACAAACTAAGAATTAAAGTTAATTACACTAAGTAAATATTTTTGATGGCAGTACTCACCGAAAGATGAAAATAATTAAAATATTTTTCGGTAGGTTTTATTTAAAATGATAAAAAAATTTAATTGATTGGAATCGTCCAAATTTTTTTTACTGTATTTTGTCAATTAATAGTTTTATTGTTTAAATGCACGAAACTAGGAACAATCGTGTTTGACAAACAAATAAAAATTTAAAAGTCGTCAATAAAATTTATTTCAAAAGTATTCTCATGAAGCAATTATTTTTTAATTCATCCTTGTGTTTTCTATTTTATTGAATATCATGTACACATGTCTTGAAAGAATTTCCATATGATGCATGATCATTCGCACCTGATAATGACTTTACACATCAAATACAATCGTCATTAATGATTAATCTAATGAAAGGACAATCTTTGTGTTTATTTTCTGACCACATATATACATTCTTGGAATAGAGCATGAAGCCATAATAAGTTAGAAATGAGCCATTGATGATGAAATAATGAGTCGTCTTTATTAGTAAAGAAACTTTTCTGTTGTTATTTTGTTTAATAGACGATTATAGGTTCTTTAGCATTTATTCAAAAGCTCACAAAAGACTCCGACTATCTTCTCGTCATTCTTTTCATTGTAGTGCTGAATAGACTAAAAAAGAGTGTGAAGAATTCTTTACTTAGTTTTTACTATATAAGAAGTAATTTAAGGCACAACACACTATAGTCGCCAGTTATCAAAATGTCACGAAGAGCCAAAAACTATGAAGGTATAGACAACAATAGATCACGATAATTAAATAGTCAACAGTACTAAACGGTGACTGTCTGTGTTTACCTTTTGTTCTCGTTTATGTAATGCATATTTTCAAAATATTCCAAGCTCTGCTTAAAATCTAGTTCGTCGTGAATGGTAAAAGTTCAAGTCAATTTTTTTCTATTGTTAGTCGTTCCAAAAAAAACTTAAAATAAAAATGTTGAGTGGATGGTTTTATAATTTGTTAATTTTATTATTAAATAAAAGCCTGCAATGTCCAGCAATTGTTTACACTCAAAAGGTTTCGTTTAGAGAAGAATTAACACATACGCTTCATATTTAGCCATGTATGAAAACAAAAATATATAATAATTTCTGTTGTGCTCTTCGCGACTCGAAGAGGGAACAAAAATTTTTTTTGAACGTGTTTGCATAAATGATTGAAACTAATTTTCTGGTAAACTAACCATGCATGTGATTACTATTTAAGCATCTTCTTCTTAGTGCTGCTGCTGTTGTTTCTTTTATGATTTCTTTCAAAAAAGAATGTTTTTTGCATGCAAATAATTAATGTGGGAATATTTTGCAATCGAGCATTTTATGGTCATTCAGCTAATTTAGTAAAAAAATTCTTTTTTTCTTTCGCACAATAATGACACACACTTTTCGCTAGATTATAATGACATGGTAATAAATTCATCTCGCCAAGAATATAATACGAAATAAACGGAAGTAACGAAGAATGAGACAAAAAAGAGAGAAAATTTGAAAATTCTGAATAAAAAAAGCAAATAATGGCGTTAAAGTTTCAATTTTGAATGTCAATAGCAGTGACGACTTTTCGACAACAGGTTTTGTGTGCTTTAGTCGGACAACATTCATCATTTGGATGCCTCTTGTGATGTAAATAAAGCCTGACTCTTTATCTCATTTATTCTTCTAAGCAACTACTTGTATTTTCAAAACAAAGATTACCGATGTGGTGTTAATAGATTTGTTGAGTGAGAGAAGAAAACGTGCTGTACATAACAATATGTTAAAAATATGTGTCTACTATGAAATATTTAAAATTAACAAAATTCAATTTATCATTTTCTCTCTCTCTTCTTTCTTACTGATTATTTAAGAAAAATGTTCAAATTGAAAAATAAAAAAGAATCAAGTCAATTGAAGATAATAATAATTCTCTCTATTGAAGCCATTTTCTGAATATTTGAATTTCATGCAATGTGATGAAAAGGATAAAAACAAGCAAAACAATCAAACGCAAGCATTCGTTCTATTTTTTAATTTTCTAAAGACTTAAATTGATTTGAAAAAGAATTGTAAACAATGATTCTATCTTAAAGAATACAGGAGGAAAACAACTTTGAAGAAAGAAAATATTAAATAGATATTTCTCTTTTTTGTAGTCATTTCAATCAATAAAAACTTCAATTTAAAAATTAAAGATTGTTTTGTTCTTTGTTTACATTTTTCATTTAAACTTTCGTTAAAATTTCAACAAAGTTGTTTCCCCTTAAAATGATATTTTTTTGAATTTAAAACATTTCTTGCCGAGTAAAACATTACTAGTTTGAATAATTGTATCATTATAAGAATCATTCTTTACTCTTCCTCAATCCATGTGTTATGTATATTCATTGTACTATGCACATTATACATTTTTCTCTTTTTTATATTGTGACTTGTGAGATAAATTAATGAATTCTCGAGCCATAAAAATATGCGGATTAAATGTGCGTTCTTTTAAATCATAAAAACATTAATAACATTATATGGTTATGTTATTTTGTGTAAACAGCATAAAAATCATCATTAATCATCCACTCCGGACTCGCTCTTTGCTCTTTCACTCTCATTGCTTTATTTCAATGAATAGCGGGATGAAGAGGAGGAAAATTTTTATGATTTTTATTATTTGAGTTGTTCATTGCATTGGCGTAGATTAATTTAGCATTTTATTCAACTAGAATATCAAACAGCCTTCACTGGACTAGAATTTTTCCACTTTGTTGAAACATATTTGAATTCGTCACCATCATCATCCCTTATTGCTCATTATGGTTTACTGGTTGTAAAAAATTATTATAAAATTAAATTAATTTAAATTTGAGGGTGTTTGGTTGGTTGACAAATTATTTGAGCTTATTAAAAAATTCTTCTGCTACAATGCTGTTGCAGATGCTGAGGAACAATTCCCACATACAATACAATAAATTTAAATAATTACTACCGATATTGCTTTTTCTTGCCTTTGTGTACATATATCATATGTATGAATGCATGTATACGATCTGGAGTGTATGAAATCAATTGGAAAATCATAAATATGTCATAATTGCTTGTTTATGAATCATAATTTTTTATTCTTTTTGCCTCGCATCTTTTGGCATCTCTTCCAAGTAAAATCGAACGTTATAAACTCATATCTAATGGTAATGCTATTGTTTGTTGCGATCCTTTTCCAGTTAGAAGGGTATTATTAGGTAATTTAAGACCAAATCGCTCCTCATTTGGCATTGAACCGAACAGAAATGACTTCAACCCTTTTAATTACTTTCGTTACGCTTCCTCCTTTCGTATTAAACTCAAATAGTACTCACAACATTTTTTATGATAGCATAACAGTTTAGTCATAAAGTTTTCTTTTTTTTCTCTTCGTCCTTGGCAAATGGTTGAAGTCATAAAAAATTTACAATTCTCTTTTTTACACTCATATTTAAAGTCAAATTAAATAATTAACTAAATAATAAATTATGGAAAAAAATTACAATCGCAATGTGTTGGTTGGGAGCTGTAAAAATATAAAAAAATAAAAATGTTGCGTTCTTTCATGTTGTAAAAAATTCTATTTCGATAAGAAAGAAAGTTTATCAATTATTAAAAATCTTGAAGTGTGCTTTAACATTTAAAATTCTTAAATTTCATTCTTTCATCAACATCTCAATCAAACTTTTTTGTATCCTTATTGAATTTATTCAATTATAAAGTTATTCTTTCAAATCAATAATACGCAGACCCATGCAAGCATTCATATTTTTAACTCCTTTATTTTTCACATGACCTCTTGTGGCTCTACTTCATTGAATTGAATGTGAATGCGAGTGAAAGAAAGAAAAAAAAATACAAAACAAATTAATTCATAAAAAAATTATCATTATGGTTGATTATTACAATTTTTCTACGACTGACATTTCTATTCACACATGTCGGCCATAAAAGCGAATGAGCGAGAGTGAAAAAAGAGAAAATAATAATAATAGTAACGAAACATAACATTTATGTATAAATGCCACCCCTTTCACTAAAATGCATGCTAATGACTATTGTTTGTTGTTATAGCACTCAATATGTTGAGATATGTGTGGTGCGCGACAAATATAAGCGAGCGAGTGAGAGAGTGGCATAGAAAATTATCATCAATTTTCATCCCCGCAACAAATGCAGGAACAACAATATAGACACAGGAAAATATATAAAAAAATTACATAGGGAGTTTTAGCGCAGTTTTAACTTTTTTTAATTTCTATTATATTTATTTATTGTCAATTTATTGACGACACTTAAGAAGATGGCGTTTTTTGTGACTCCTCCAAAAATCGAATTTTCTTCAAAAACTCGAAAATGAAGGAAAAGTTTAATTTGCATCTACATAATATCAAATAATTAATTTATTTTTTCATTGCTAACTCTTATAGAATTATGTTGAATATTACGAGTTTTTAATATTTTTTTTCAGTAAATTTCATTTTTTGCAAAATGTACACAAAACATCTAAAAATTTTTCAACAATTGAATTCTCAATTACAAAATTTTACTAACGAAAAGCTAAAATTTTTGGTTACTCTCTATAAAATGGTGGTTATTTGGAATGTTTTTTTCTTAGTGACTTAAGCTATTATAATATATACAATATAGCCTGTCAAAGTGAATTCTATCAGATTAAAATTTTTCTTTTTCAAAATTGTGCTAATAAAGTTGTGTAATGCTACAGTTACGAATGTGAGTAGTGCAGTGTAGCTTTAATTTATTCATTAGACTCGTCCTCAATAATAATAGATTAAGTTCCCTATGAAATAAAATGTAAGAGTCCATATCGAATAAAAAACTGTAAAGAATAAAAATAAATAAATTGAAGAGCAGACCTATAACCTCGTAAACAAAGAACTTTTAGAATAGGGAGAGGAGGAAAAGTAATTCAGTAATAGAGTGATTATATCAGTTTAATTATTCAATAATCGATAGGAATTGAGGCATAAAAATAAAGAGAGATAGAAAGTTTGGTATATCATTGTCACAGAATATTCATGTGGTCCTCTTCAAATAAAGCAACCAACCTCCTCCCGTTTTTTTGAAGTGATACACTCAATATAAAAAAGAGGGTGAAGCCAACGATGCGTTTAACAGTGCGAGAGCTTAAAACAGATTGCAACAATTATGTTATTATGATTGTTTGAGAGTGATGAAAAAATTGCGCTCACGGCAAACAACTTGAGAGAGAGTGAAAAGAATAACAAAGAAGGGCTGCTGAAAAAAGTGAAATAATAAAGATTTTTTTTATATAATATATAATATTTCATTTTTTTATTATTTTCCAATTCGGCTTCAAATGAGTTTCTCGAATTTTTGTTTTACAATTTCTTTTTTTATTCTCTTAATTATTTTAATGCAATTAATCTAAATATATTAAATACAGCAATTAAAATATAAAATTTTTTCTCTTTTTTAAAAACAATATATTTCACTTCATTACTCATTCTCGGCATTTGTTTGCTGCTGCTTCATAAACAAAAGGTTTGCTTTTTTATTATTTTTCATGTTTTGTAAATTGAATGGAAGAATGTAAAAAATAGTAATGATAATGAAGTTAACCGCTATCAAGTGTGCATGTTTAAAAACTTTTCAATCGATTCTAATTTATTGCTTTTTTTTCGCACGATTTCAGATGTTTTTTTTGTAAGCAGCACAGAGAATTTTTTAATTTAAAATAATAAAATTTAACTTATTTTATCAACACTTTCACACACATCATCTCTGTCTCATTTCTTTTTTTTCTTAAAAACTTTGTACATCAGTCATTGGAGTTTTTCTGTTTTCTTTTTTATCTGTACTTTCATTCATCTAATTCACTTTTTTTAAACTAATTATCACGATTATTTACACACAAAAATAGAGATAGACGATGATTTTGTGAAGTTCTAACTATAGTACAATAATTTTTTAGCCAATAACATTCAATTACTTACTTAGACGCGAGCGAAATGATAAAAAAAGTAGAAGAGGAAAAATTACATAAAGTTCTAATAATCACCCTGAATCAATTTAAAATTTATCTGCTTATTGCTCTTAATAGAGAACAGGAACAGGCCGTCTTAGCGATGATGTATCTAAATCAGGCAGTGCTGATTGTGATCCTGTACTGGGACTTGATCCAGGTGATGTTGAAGAAGTTGACGACGGTGTATAAATTCCAGCGACGGCATTTGAATTCATTGAGTGCATTTGTGAATAAAGTGCAGCCGCGGGTGAAGTAATGTTATTATAAAGTCCCGAATAGAATGAACCCACCAGCGATTGTGGCGTTGATGTCGCAATTTTGCTTGAATCCATTGACTGATGATGTGATTGATTCATAACTGTGTTGGCATTTGTTGTTTGGTGATTGTTATTGGTCTGTGCAGATAATTTTGAAAGTGCGAGTGGGTCGAAGCCACTGAAGTATGGAACTGGATAATGTTGTTCAAGTGGATGTGAAGCGGCGGCCGCAGCAAAGTACGGTGGCAATTGTGGATGGAATGGATTGTACGAGTTCTGAAGAGCTGACTGCTTTGCTTGTTGTTGCATTGAAAGAGAAAGATTTTGTGATTGCTGAGCAAGAGGATTTTTTGGTTTTCGGCGAGGACGATACTTGTAATCTGGATGTTCTTTCATATGCAATGCTCTCAGTCTTTTAGCTTCATCAATGAATGGTCGTTTTTGCATTTCCGTCAACAGTTTCCACTCAGCTCCTAAACGTTTTGAGATTTCTGAGTTGTGTACTGTGTAAAAAAATGATTAAAGATTTTTTTATTGGTGTCGGAACAATGGAATACGGTTCAAAATACTCACGTTTCGGATTCTCTTTAGCTATGTTCCGTCTCTGCATCCTTGACCAGACCTGATTTATATAAATAAATTTTTTATTAGGTTTCAAAATTTAAATTTTTAGTTTTTTTTTGAAAAATTTTTTTAAATTATTTACTTTTTTTTGACAAAATAAAACTTACCATAAAAGCATTCATAGGTCTTTTAATATGACCGTCTTGACCAGGACCGGGCATGCCAGGGATTCCACTTCCATTGCCTTGAGACATGCCACTATGTCCCATCATTCCATTATGTTGTCCAATTGATGCTGAGAAATGTGAAAGTCCATTTCTCTTAAGATGTGAATCATTTGGACTGTGATTAGATTGAGGTGCAAAATCGCCAGCTGGAATGTCTAATCCATTTGGTAGTCCAAATCCATAAACTTGATGTGGATGCGCTAAACTTGCCATATTAATTTTTTTTCTGCCTTTTTTTATCAAATTATCTTTTTCACTAAATTATTTAATATTTTCTGTCACTTTTTAAACTTTTTGATTTTTTTATTTTCAAAATGTTTCTTATGTTTTTTATTTTTAATCTTTATGAATTTTTTTTAATAAAATTATTTTTTTTTCTTCAACACTTGAGCACAAAAAAATAAAACGGTGTTCACACGTCGACGCAAAAATCTGTAATAACTTGTTTCTTCAATTCTTGTTTTCAATTCTCCCCGGTCTGCTTTTGTGTGTGCTCAAACCAAGGTATTGTTGCTGTATGTTATAGTCGAACACAAAAAAGGTACAATATATAATGAGAAAGAAAAGAGAAGAATGAGGGAATTATGAAACAAAATTGTGTGCTTTGACTATGATATACGGAATGGTATTGTTGTATTATTCTGTGTGCTGTCTCTTTTCTCTCACTGCTTACCTTTGTTCTCACACTTTACGACTGTAGCTGCTTTTGTATTTGCGCTATAGCGTTCATTGTTTGGCCCTGTTATTGTATACTAGTGTGTGATGTGATTGTTGCGATTGGTTCATTTCTATCCGTGCCTTTTTCTTATAATTGGTTATTCTATTTTTTCTGCCCCTCTCTCTCACATTCTCTCTTGTATGTATATGTGTTTGTGTGCTCATTCGAAAATCTTTCTCTCTTATTCTCTATGTTATTTCGAAAAATGAGTAAAGTGTTGAGTATAATGATAGAAAATTATTATTTTGTTGTGTTTTATGTATGAGCTCATTGTAGGCATTCTCTTCACTTGTGTGTGCTTTTGTGGCAATTGTAGCTTGACTTACAGTGCTTTTTCTTCTCTCTATATGCCTAAACGCCTCCCTTTTGGCATCTCAATGTGCATTATAATGTTTTTTTTTCTTTCTTTTTCTCTTTGACTTTTTTTCTGCGTTTCAATAAAAAAGAAGAAAGAAGAGTGAAAAGACTCCAACATAATGCAACATAATGGCGTTTCAAATAAAATAAAATAAAGAAGAGAAAAATTGAATTTGAATATCTAAATGGAAATTGATTTTTTATTTTGCCATTGTCTGAAGTTGATTGACAAAATAAGTTCAGTTGCGGAAACTATTTTTGGCTTTTGTGTGCTTACAATCAAATAGAAAACTTCGAATTGACCGATGTAATTTAGAAGTAGAGAGATAGACACATTGTTTGGAATCATAATGAAACTATTGTCATTTTGCAAATGGCATTGTTATCATTTTTAGATGAGAGTATATCGTATATCATGCGAGAATTGTAATCTACCTAGCTCATACATTATTCGAATGACGTTTATCTTTTGTTCGGAATGAAATTGAATTTGTATTTCATTGAATTTTCAATTGCCAGTGAATTTTTAGTCATTAGAAAATTGCAATTAAATTTGATACTATATTTAATATTTATAAAATAATTCTTTACCATTTGAATTGATTTTCAATTATATTGATACAAAATGTTTGTTGAATTTCTTGGTGAAAAAAATTTTTTTGTTTACATTTTAGAAAATTTTAATTTCAATTTTAAATAGCAAGAAAAACCAATAACAGAGCTCATATGCACAGTATGAAATGTCATAAAAGTCTTTTAACTTCTCTGAAGAACAAAACAAGAGTTTTTAGAAATTGCTTCTTGGAATCGAATTGTAAAAGAATTAGAAATGGTTGTTGTTTTGGAAGAAATTTGCATTTATGACAGATATTGCGTCCATAAAATGTCTAACATATCATCAGTGAGTCTATATTTTACAATTTTTCTATTGCTTCTTTGTCGACACACACGAGAAATAAGCAAGAAACCATGCAAATATTGAAAAATGCAATAAAACTTTTCTAAAGACCTTTCTTTCCTTTTTTCTCGAGAACAATAAAACAATAGAAAATTCTGCATTTTTACGAGAGTAAATTTAACCTAAGAAAAGGTAAATAATAATATTTTTTTGACTTTAATTGTTTGTAAGAACAGAAACAATAAAAGTCAACAAATTTCTAAAAGAAAACTTATAAACACAAAAACATTTTTACCTGAAGAAAGCAAAATATTCATGTTTTATTGCGACCCCATCATCCCACTATTTTTATCAACGCAAAAATGTATACACAGGCATTGTCGAAGAGACAAAGAAAATTGACTTTTTAATTCTGATAATACGCCCACAATTTTTGTTGACTTTTAATTACCTCCTCTCTCTCTCTTATTTTTTGCTTTAGTGGTGACAATAATATTTTATTATTTAAAAGATCGCATTTGTATTGTAAAAAATTTAAATTTGCTTGTCCTTGAGTCAAAAGACATTTATTATGACTTTTTTTCTCAGTAAATCTCCTCTTTATAACGTTCATTAACTTTCAACAATAATAACAATAAATTTGCACTGAAAATTTTTTACACACTCATATATTCAATATTCAGCCCATTTTTAAACCGTAACAATCTAATTTCAATTCGGGGGTGCAGAGAAACATGACATTAAATACAATGAAATGCAATATATGTGTGTCAATCTATTCAATTTCACACGAGAATAGATGTTATTAAATGTGTGTGGAACCGCTATTGTGTGCATGTTTCAAAAATTACAATTATTTTAGAAAGGGACTTGTGTCAATGCTTGTGAGCAGATTATTTTGAAAACTTTTAGTTGAATGTCATTATTTTGAAATTCGTGAATTGTTTTTATTTCAAGCTCGTGCATTAAACTTTATTGGTCAAATAATAGTCCAGTAAAATTTTTATCACTTAAATTTGCTTTTTACGTTGTAGAAACGCTAAAATTAGCAATGAAAAGTATTTTGTTAAAAATGGCGATAAATCGTGAGTAAGAAAATGCAGTAAAATAAATAAATGTTAAACCGCAGGACGAATCATTTGAAGCTGATTTAAAATCAATGAATTTTAAAAAAGAAACCAAAAACGACTTCTTGAATTTGTTTTGTTATTTTCTTCTTAGTAGTCTGCATCTGCAAGCTTGTAACAATTCAAAATAATCACTACAAAAAACGTCCTCCCTCTCATCTTAGAACTTATCAGAAAAAATGAAACTTCATTTGACAATAGTGTTTAAAAAATTGAAAAGAAAATTGTAACCAAAAACGGAAATATGTTATGACAGAATTCTTTTGTTGTCCTTACTTTTAAATTGTACATATAGAAAAAGAACCTCTACATACTTTCAATTCACACTCCTCTTTACTATTTTTCCTATTAAAAATTCAACTCTCTATGAATTGCTTTTGCCCCGGTATTTGACATTAGAATTTTTTTCTTTTTTTCCTAGAGAGTGTGAATTTGACATGATTTTGATATTTAAATTATACACACTTGTGACAATAGAGGAGATTTCTATTCATTGAGAATGGAGAAAGGACAAGCAATAACAATAACGAGAGTGCTTCGAGCGCATTCATACAAAAAAGGGTTAAAAATTCCTCAATAGGAATCATCATCTCTAAAGGATGCAGCGATAAATCACAATGTGATAATCTCTTCTATAAAGGGAATTCTAATGATTCAAAAATTCACTTGTTGCACTTAGCATTAAATTCATTCATAAAAAACTACTGTAATTATTGTTCAAGAAAATTTTTATCTAGCTTTTTAAGTGTAAACTCTTCATCATTATAATTATAATTTCATTTTACGAGTAAAGTGTAAGCATTAAGAAAATTGTTGTATTCCCATTCAAAAGTTCATTCTTTGAGCAATTTAAAAAGGAACTTCCGTTTCTCTCTTTCTATGCTGAAGAATCTCTTTCTATTTTAATAGAAATTGTTATTGAATGGACATGAAGTACAATGAAGGCTGAACGTAAAAAATAGAAGAAAGAATGAAGTACATAAGAGTCAAAAATCTCAGAATGAAATTCTTTTTCTTTACCTTTCTTTAATGAATTTTTGTGCAAGTCATTGAAGCATAACTTGTATTTTCTCATGAAGATGTGATAAACTGTTTTTAACTATTGGGCGCAACCACAACTTCTCACTCAAGTGCCACTCTCTTCACTTATTTTTTTATATAAGAATGATTGCTATAACATCATCATCTCACACACTCTCGCCACATCAATGAGCCTTGATTATATATCATTATCGTAATTTTTTCTCTTGATTTCTTGTGCGAGTCTGTGAGAGTTTTAACCAGCAGCACTCTATGAATCGTGTTAATTAATTTAAAATAATGATTTGCTCAATCTAACGCAGATGGCTGAACGTCTTGTTTGCGAGAATCAGAGAAATATTAATTGAATTAAAAAGATGGAGAATGAAAATTCTTCATGATAGAGCATCTGTAGTTGAAAACATTATAGAGAGCAGCAGCACTTTCAAACATATAATAGATTGAAATCTCAAGATATAATTTTAATGCAATTCTATTAAAACTTTCTTTTTCTCGTGCTTAACATGTTGATGACCAGAGATAATATTTTTGTACACGACAGTTTTTTTGCAAATAATCCATCAAGCATAAATCCGATTAAGAGAAAGGACAATTTCTTTCATTTTTTATTTTATTATATACTTCTGCAAAGGATTTTTCCCTTTTTTTATTTTATCGATATTTGCAATAATTCGATTATGAATGGAACTTCAAACGAAAGGACATCTGTCAAAACATTAAATTAATAATTTCACTTTCTCTTTTTTTGGCTTGTCTTTTATGAGAAAAACTTCACAACGACAATTGTGTGCCTTTGTCAAATTTAGAGGAGATTTTTTTATTTTCTTGAATACAAAAATTGCCAAGTTGTTGATTTCATTTTTAAACGACGCTCAAACAACTCTTTTTACTTCATACGATAGGGTTGACTTGATCTTTAAGTGTGATTTGATGTAGAGGAAATTAAAATAGAAGCAAAAAATTTCTTTTTGTTCGTTCTAATTTTTAATGGAGTTGCGATTTCAATCATTCTTTTGACATTTTTAAAAGGCTAATGTTGTGGATGAATTAATAAGGGACTAAAAAATTAATTTAAAAAAATTACAAGACGAAGCTATTTCGCTTTGTCAATGAGTAGTGTAAATCGTCGAATTCTGTGACACGTTGATTTTGAAGAATTGAAATTTACAAATTTTGAACATTTTCACCATAAAGACTTGTTCAATTATGATATTTAAATTAGTATTGAGAAATCAGATTTAATTTATAATTATTATTATTTTTAAAATGTTTGTTTTGTCTACATTTTTTCATGTAAATTTTAATGTCTTAAAATTTGATAACTTCAAAATCAATTAAAGCATCTTATGAAGTCTTCAAGGCTTACATAAATAGAATGAACTCTAAATTTTGTTTTTAAATTTATACATTTTTAATGAAATGCTGTTTAAAAGGATTTATGACATTTATTTAAAATAACCTAAAAAATGTCCCGAAAGCAGAAGAAACTAATTTTTTTGTGAAATTAAAATTTAGAGTAAGTTTATATAATACTGCATCTTAAAATTTTTGTTTTAGTCATAAAACACATCATTTTTTTTAATCTAAATAGTTTTGAGTTCATTTTAATGAGCTGTTCAATATTTCATAAGGAAATGAAAAAAGGCTTTGTTTACATTATTTGTTTTTGTAAAATTATTGAAAGAATATATTAAATAAAATTGATTATTGCACATACTAAAAGCATTCTTGTAGTAAAAACTATCAATAATTTCTTTCCAAGAGACTTCTTCATCAAAAATTAGATAATAAATGAAAAACATTATTGAAATTCCAAAGTAATATTCCTATTGAAAATAACAATTAAAATGTGATGTTTATTAAAAAATATTTTCTCATGACTACTTAAAAGCTTTTTCACACACAAATATTAAAGTGTCTTTTTCTCTCACTACTCATTCACTGTTTTTTTTCGATTATTGAAAAATTTATTAACATAATCTTTCACATAATTCAAAAATTGTCATGACAATGGCCAGCAAAGCCAGCAGTATTTGTGTACATCGACCAATGATTATTTAAATGTCCTCATCTTACGATGTTAAGTGCATTCGAAACTGAATCGTGTTTTCTATAGATAAATCATTTCAATAATAAATGAACACATTCTTGCGCGATCTCGCCTCTTTCTTTCTCCAAAGAACGAAAACAACAACTTTTTTCTCTCTCTATCTGGTATTATAAACTGTCGTATGATTTATTGGCGCTCGGGAGTGAGTTGGAGAGTTATTGCCGTTTATTTATTTTATTTACTCTAAAAATGCCGCATCGCAGTGCTATAATTGCTCTGAAAAAAAGCAATAATTTATTTTGCAGACAATCGATCCTTGTGACAATTCAAGCGAGATTTGTTGGCTTAATTTAAACTTTCTGTTTGTGAATTATGGCCGCTGCTGCTTGTTAAATTAAGTCAACATCGAGGGGATGCAAAAATGAGAGAATTTTTAATCTCCATGTGGATAAATAAGGAGCGAAATGTAATTAAATATCTTTTGTGATCGAAAAAAAAACGTCTTGAAATTTAATTTTGCGAAAATTTATTTTGACAAAGAATCAATTCAGGTAGAATTTGGCACTCGAAGATTTGCAAATTTTTTTTCTATTGAGCATATTGAAAATGTCAATTAAATTCACACGAAAATTTCACGTTTACTCTTTGTCATTTAATAAATCCCATTTATGATTGATTAACTGAGAATTATTACAAGTGCGTGTAAGTGAGGAATTTTATTGACACGAGTTGATTGATTCACAATTTGAATGAAAAAAAAATCATATCTCTCTCTCTTTCTCATAGTTGAAAGGAATGAGAAAAAATTTCCATAAAAATCATATTCATGACACATGCACAATGAGAAATAAGCAAGACATATTTTTTCTCTCGTTCATTGCATTAATTAATGGATTGTTGAAATTGAGTGGAAAATATGTGCTGACAAAAGAAGGAAACAAATGTAATTTCCTATTTTTTGAATAAACAAGTCGATAAAAAAGAGAGGAAAATTTTGTCAACGTCATTGAAATGTCCTTTCAATTGCATTGTGTAAATACTGCTGAAGTTTGTCCCTTCGTTATCTAAAGTTTTTTATTTGATAGGAAATGATTTTTAAGAAATTTTTTTCGTTTGTAAACAAACATGAGAGAATAAAAATTTTAACGAAATTTTCGTTAAATATTATAAAATTTAATTTACTTGAATTTCAATTAAATTATATTTCTTCAAATAAGATATTTAACAAACTGATTGTTTTTAGAGATTAGGATTTAAATATCGTCTTTCATTTTTGAGTAAACTGATCAAATCAGTTTGTTTTCATTAATCACCCTTTTTATTATAAAATAAAAATCTTTTCAACAAGAGAAATGTAGAGAGCTAAAGCGCGCGTACAATGAAAGGACATGCGTTCATAACATGCATAATTTAACTTGATTCTTGCAACTCATTCTTTCAACATCAATTAAGTTTAATTGTGTGTATGCGATTGCATCTTCGATGATGAGTGTGTAAGAATATTTTTTTAAATAAAAATATAAACAGCTTTAGAGGAAGAAGAGAGATAAATAATCGACTCATCATCTCAGCACCTCATTCATTGCCAATTGATTAATAATATCATTGACCATTGTAAAGCAGAGTGCGGCAGACAAAGTTTGATCGTCATTTTTTAAATCATCACATTGTTGTCATATATTTATTGGAATCTCTCTTCTAAAAAAAGTGTTTAATTGAATGAGCATTCAATATGGAAATGATCATACAATTCGACCATCAATTCAAATGATCATTCACGAGCTTATAAATATTCCGCCATATTTTCATAACTGAGAAATGAATTCACTCTTGACGATTATTTTTCTTTTCATCAAACACAATGCAGACACAAACACTCGCAACTCTTTCGCTTTTCTGCTGACACATATGGACGACGATATTTCTATTTGAATATGCCGACTTTTTATTATTCATCATCCCACGTAGCAGTCGCATTGCAGAGAGTCTTTTTTTGTGTTGAATGAATGACTTCTAGACTGACTGTCAAATGACACAAAAATCCTAATAAAAAAATCATATTTTATGCGACAATTCACAACGAATGAGAAGAGTGAAAAATAAATTAATTAAAAATAAGAGGGAAATTCCGTCATTGCCTCGATTCAGTATTCTTTCATTATCCACAGAGCTCAATCTGAATGGTAAACAGTCAAGTGAAAATACTCGCTCGCTTTTGTATCCTTTTTATTATATTCAATGCTTTTTATATTCTATCATCATGCAAAAAATAGAGAAAGAGAGAATGAGCACATAATAATATGATGAAAAATACTTTTTTTTCTCCATACACATACATACAATGTTATATTATGGCAAAATGAAAATTTTCCTCAATTCAGCAAATTGTATACGATCTATTATTTTCAAGTGAGTTTTCTGTTATGACATCGAAGAATGGAATAGAAAGGATATTTTTTTATTCTATTCAAAAGGTAAATGTGAGATGAAAATATCTTACACATTTATCTTCAAATTTTTCACTTTTAAAATTTGTTTATTTTTAAAATTTAAAAATATTTTTTAAAAATAACAGAATTTTTTAAAATCTCAAAAATGAAATTATGATAATTTTGAATTCCCTTTTACATACTTTTTCCTGTTCGTTACACCTTCACCTTCCATTGAGAATTGAATTTTCTTCTTAAAAAAATCATCATTTGGGAATTTTCTTTTTCTGATTTTTTCTTTCGCAAGAAATCCATTACGCAAACAGAAAGCAAGCGAATATATAAAAAAAATCAAAATAACATTAAGTTAATGCAATCAACTAAACACTTCAAACGAGAGAAAGAGAGAGAGAAATTTCCCATTAGAAATCATCATCATCGCTTCCGTTTATGTCTTTTAGATAAATAATAATAATTTTTTTCTACCATTCATTCTCGACAATGATAATTTGTTTGCAAACAAATTTATTGTAAGTTAACCCTCGAAAAAAAGAGAAGAGAGAATATTCTACATAATGTGTAGTACAATAAACAACGATAAAAGCAATTTTTGTGCGCTTCTGCTACAATTGAATGCGTTTTGTTCCAATGACATAGAGAGAAGAAAAGAATAAAGAGGGACATAGAGCTACTAAATATTTTTTTGATGGTTTTCGGAAACAATTGGTCATAAGCTAGTGTTTGTAAATTGCATTTATCAAGCAATAAATTTTTTCTTCTATTGCAAATTGACAATTGACAGTAAGCATCTCTCCATTGTGTCTCTGTCATTACAATCATTTATTATTTTATTAGCAGTTAATTTGTCAACCATAGGAAAACATAAATTTCATAAATATTTTTCTCCTTCTCTCTTTCTTTTCCGTCGGAAACAACTCAAATTTTATGCTTAATTTTAATTTCACTTTCTTTTTAAAAAATTTAAATTTATTTGAAAATTTATTTACTCATTTCTCTGCTAATTTGTCTTATTCTTTTTTAACAGCTTTTATAACTAAGAAAATATGCCAGTAACTTAGTATAACAAAAAACCCGTAAGATTCTAGTTATTATAACTTTATTTTAATTTACTCTTACATACTATAATCAGTTGACAAAGGAAGGAGGTAATTGAAGTTCTTGCGACTTTTATTAAGCAATTTGAGCCCTCTTTGAATTATTCGAAGTCACACGGTTTTTGTATGGCCACAGAAACTGCAGGAATTGAAGTTTTAATTGAAAAGGGTTCAAAAAGTCCTCGCTGTGCAACGACAGCATTATGTATGTCAATAATAAAGAAATGTGTGATTTTTCAAGAGCAATTGAACTTCTACTCTGCCTAACTTTTGTAATTTATGCAGTTTGCGAGATCGATTACAATTCTCTCTCCTTTTTAAAATAAATTTTATCGAGTTTAACGACTTATGCGATAAAAAATGTTGAATTTTCTCTCATTTATGTGCGGTTTTCATGCGAGGTATAAATTCCAAGTGCTTTATGAATAAGCATCTTGATTACAATATGTACATTTTAATATTGCTCTCTCAAGTACTCATACTCTCATGTGCTCCAATTCAACTCCTTGCAATTTTTTTATTATTATTGCAATGCATGAGAACTAAAATCTCTCTCGATTCTTTCTCGAGTGATGTATAATTTACATTGCAAATGGAATATATAAATCTTTATTGTGATATTTTTATTTTGCAATTTGGGGTAGAAATAACAATTCTAACTATTTCCACTGAATTGCATTGATATGTTAATTCTTTCCTTTTCCTATGAAAACACATGCATGAGTGATAAAAGAGAGCAATGACTCTTTTTCCAAAAAAGTGTAAAATTCTTTTTTGAATAGAGAAGAAGCAAAAAAAAAACTTTTTCCCAGTTCGTTGAATAATGACTGAAAAATCAAAATACAATATCAATAAATTTTTCATTTTATTGAATAAATATTGAATCAGCACACTAGAGGAAAGAAGGAAAAAGTTTACTAAAAATATTTTTCTTTTCCTTATTCTTATACTGTATAGAAAAGAAGGAAGGAGAAGAGCACAATTGACTTGTCGCGAAATCTTATGAAAGAGAAGTAAATACATTTGTTTACATATCGGATTAAATATTTTCTTAGAAATGGCAGCAGCAGCAGGGAAATTTCTCTCTCCCATGAGACATTTTCTTTTCCATTTTTCAGCGGTTGATTCAAATATTTTCCTTTTCTCATTTTAATATTTCTTTTTTCGTTACCATTCACAAAAGAAAATTCTTTTTCCTTTTCTATTATTCCAGCATTTAGGCAGAGTTTTGGTTCTTTTTTTTATTTCTACTGCTTCTGCAAAATCTCTGTTCTATTGATAACGTGAAACCTTTGCAAAAAAATAAAAACTTTTTTTCCTACTTGCTTTCATTTCATCATCAGCAGCAATAGGGTAAGAATTTGATATAAAATTATATTTTTATTTTCTCATTCAAATTGATTTTTGGTGGAGAAGGAAAAATTTAAATTACAATTGGCATGTGATAAATTTTATAACAAATGCATAAAACGAGAGTTAAGAAAATGAACAGTTTTCCAAACGGTTAGCTATTCAAACCGCTCATAATTTTTCTATAAATTAAGTTCAATCAACTCTCAATAAGATGTTTTTAATGTATGCAGAAAAAATCGTTTTTTATAAGAAATGAGCAAATTGATGATGAATGAATGACTATAAAAGAAAAAAGGTAGTAAATACATTAAAAAAGGTGAAAATCGAAAAAAAGATTGAGAGGATTTTTGGATTGTCCATTCATCTGCCCCTTTTCACTTAAATGTTTGCAACCATGCGTCCGAGGAAATTTGAATGGATAGGATTAGGAAAAGAGGAGATTTTCTTTTACTCATCCATCATAAATTGAATTTCACACATTGTTGAGTATCATTCACTTGATCTGATTTGTTTCCTCTTTATTAAAAGAAATATTTGACCAATATTGGCTTTACTGGTAGTACTTACTGTACAATAGTCAAAAAAACCGAGGGTGAAGGATATTTTTTTCTTTTAGTGATTAGCACATATGTGAGTGTGTTGATTTCTATGATTTTTTTCTCATGACATTGTTCTTCGGTCTCAGGGTGTTGAAAATGTGAAATTTAATGCGAAATGTAGGTCGACACTCCTCCTTTTCTTTTATCGGACTTTTGTAGAAATAAGAAATAAAAGGGTGCCTATGTTAAAAAGGGGATGATGATGGTTGATTTTTGTAACAATAATAATAGCTAGTGTCAAAGATTTTAAGAATTGAAAAGGTGTTTACATTTAAGAAATAAACATTATTTCTTATTTCAAATTTTTCTATTGTTTATGAATATTAAGTTTATATTTTCAAGGTTTAAGAAAAAGAATCAAGAATTGACAAAACTATTCATATTATCCTTTAAAATATCTTTAATTTTCATTTTTCATTATGTGTGAAGCTGCTTCTAATAATTCATTTCGCCTTAAACTTATGCATATTTTTGTAAATAAGTCTTCATTCAGATATATTAGAGAACATTTTACTGTTCAACGATCATTAGAGAAAATACTTTGGTTAAAAAAATTTTTAAAATTAAAACAAAAGACATACATATCATACTAATATTTATTCATCTTTTTAATTCTTGCCACATTCTTCCCAAAATTGATACTTCTTCTCTACTGCCTTAAGTCTATCTTTTTCGAAGAGCTCTCGAATAAGCCACTGTGGTAATTTTCGACCTTTATAATGCCTTGGCAAAGGATCTGTCGTCGCCATTCTAATTTTTTCTTCAACAAACTCTTCGGCTGAGAATTTTTGTGCAACTTTGATCTTATCAAGAAGCCCATTAAGAAATCTTTTCTCTTTTTTCCATTCACGTCTCTGTTTTGCTCGACCCCATACGAACTTCATCTTCTTTCTTAACTTTCGAAGTTTGTGTTTCTTCATTTTTCTTTTTCTTATTTGAATCAATCTAGCAGCTTGTTTTCCATTCTCATCTGATTTATTGCCTGTTGGTAAATTGATAGTTTTATTGATATTAGTAATTTCTTCAATCACTTTTTGATTGATCTGTGTGGGTATTTCAATTATTTTGTTGGTTAGTGGAATCTCAAAAATTTCTTTCTTCCATATCGGATGTTGATACCCAATTTCATTTACTATAGTTGTTGAACTTTGTAATGATAGTCCATTTAATTTGTTTTTCTCAGTGTTATGTAAAAATGCTGGATTAAAATTGCTGCTCACCGACGGTGGACTCGAATTTGAAAAAATATTTATATTTCTTATTGAAATAGATGCTAAACGACTACATATTGATATGCCTATAATTGATTACAAAGTTATCTATCATTTAATATAAGAATATTTAAATATTACCTTTTATTTGTCGCAGAAAAAGCATCTTATTAATTATTTTTGAAGTAATGTTTTGGTTTCTTTTTTACTTTTAGCATTTTAGCACAGCGCTTTATGTAAGTCGTATTATAAGTTTTTCTCAGTTTGTTGGTTTTGTTTACTCAAAAAAGCTACAAGTTTCGAGTTTATTTTAATTCAAAATGAGCACAAATCCAAGTCCAAAGACCAAAAGAGCATGGATAGTTGTGCTTGGAGATATTGGGAGAAGTCCACGAATGCAAAATCATGCTAAGAGCTTTGCAGAAAACAATCATTTGGTGGAAGTAATAGGATATGATGAGTCAAGAGTAAATCAGGTAAGAAGGAAATAAGTTTACGCAATAATCAGATGCTTCAAATGCTTCTTATTATTCTAAAGGAAATTTCATCAGATCCAAGAATTTCAATTAACAGCATGACACCATTTCCAGAGATACAATTGCCTCGACTTGTGAAATACATTTTTAAAATTTTCTGGAGCATATTATCGCTTTTGAGTGTCTTTTTGAGCGTCAAAAAGGCCGACATATTGATGTTACAAAATCCCCCGGGCATTCCAGCTCTTGCATTATGTTATTTTTATTGTAAAATCGTACAAGCCAAATTTATCATTGATTGGCATAATTACACGTGGACTATTATGGCTTTAAACTCATCGTCACGCAGCTTTATGGTCAAATTTGCAAAAACAATCGAATTCTATTTTGGTCGAAAGAGTGACTTAAATTTTTGTGTCACTGAAGCTATGAAACAAGATTTGCATGAGAATTATGATATAGAGGCAACTGTTCTTTATGATCGTCCTCCTGAAAAGTTCCAACCAATTTCAGTGGACAAAAAGCATGATTTATTTGTGAAACTTGCAAAAGTCTATTCGGAATTCAGATCAGAAGAGAAAGATTTTTATGAAACGACAGCATTTACAACAAAGAGTGATAGCGGAGAATTCAAATTGAGAGACGATAGACCAGGATTGATTATTTCAAGCACAAGTTGGACTCCAGATGAAGACTTTCAAGTACTTCTTGATGCTCTCGTTCATTACGATAAAACAGCAGTAACTGATGACGTTAAATATCCAAAACTGATTTGCGTCATAACTGGGAAAGGACCACAAAAATCAATATATCAGCAAAAAATTGCAGCACAAAATCTAGAATTTGTAAAAATCATTACACCATGGCTTGAAAATGAAGAATATCCTTTGATGCTTGCAGCTGGAGATTTGGGTGTTTGTCTTCATTATAGTTCAAGTGGATTAGATTTACCGATGAAGGTCGTTGATATGTTTGGATGTGGATTACCTGTGTGTGCTATGAATTTCAAATGGTATACAATAATACATTAATTCTTTGAATAATTGATTATCTTTATCTTTTTTCGATTTTTTCTAGCTTACACGAATTAGTTGTTGATGGAAAAAATGGATTTGTTTTTAATGACTCCAAAGAATTGGGAAATCAATTAACAAACTGGTTTTATGGATTTCCAGGAAATGCAGCTTTATTGGCAATAAAAGACGACTTTGCAAAAAATATCAAAAAGTTTCATTCACTTCGATGGAAAGAAAATTGGGAGCAAGTAGCCCTCAATCGGCTCTAAATAATCTCTAATGCGCCTCTCATACATAAAATGTTTTTATCTAGATTTACTTGCTTTTCCTCTCTTTATTTCAATATGTTATTTTCTATTAATTGTAATTATTTAAAAATCTTGCATAAAAAGTCTCATTCATTATCGTGCCTGTATTAAAAATTTTTTTTCTTGATTAACATTTCGTTACAGATTTTCATTAATAAATTACAGAACAAATAATTTATTATTTAAAAAAACATTATAAACTTAGTAATTGTGTCCCACCTAGCCAGCCAAAGTGAACTTTTATAAGTTTCATATTTTATACAAAAACTGATTAAAAATTGGTGAAAGTACTCAATTGCGGATTGGTGTACTTTAGCGCATTTTTGACGCCCAGATCAGTGTTTGTTACAAATAACAGAGTTAATTAATTCGTTTATAGAAACAGAGGCTTTACCTTAAATACAAATGAAAAAACAAAGTTGAGTTGCAAAACTACATGTTTAGTTGTCAGCTTTTTGATTTGATCACAAAAACTAGAATTTCTGTGTGTGTACCAAGTTAAAGCAAAATTTCAGAAGTTTCTTTGAATATAAATTCT
>JACWBX010003645.1:45527-61417 GCA_014622435.1 Polypedilum pembai
TAATCTATAAATATATTTCTATAATAGATCCTAAATTAAAGAAGTTGGGTGAGGATAAATTAATTGAATGGAGAAATTGGTTCGATAATCGATTAGATAATGCAATTGAAGCAACAGAGATTGAGACACAGCTAGAAAATGGCGAAAGTAATTGCAATTTAATTCTTTTTTCTGTTTTTTTCTTTCTTTCATTGATATTCAAGAATGATTGTATTCATCTTTTGCAAATTTATGCTTTTTCTATCTTACTGTGTATCTCGCAGGACAATTCACGATGCTGACGATTTTAAATAATTTTCTCGAAGGTAAATCATCAAAAATTCAATCATTCTTGAATAAATACGTCTAACGATTTAGTAAAATTTAATTGATTTATGCTTTTTTTTCTTTTTTATTTTTTAGATATTGGAGCAGAGTTGGTTCAAAAATCTAAAGTGGTTGCAAAAGAAATGAGTTATGATGAACATAAAAGGAAAAATCAGATACTTCAGAAGCAAATTGATCAATTACAGACTGAAATCATGAATGTTCAAATCAAGTATCAAAAAGAATTAGAAAAATTGGAAAAGGAAAATCGTGATCTGCGACAACAATATCTTTTGACAAAAACAAATAGAAAAATGATGTCGTCGAAGAAAATTAAAAAATCTCTCATCGATATGTACTCGGAAGTGCTTGATGAACTGAGCGGATACGATACGAGTTATTCAACTGCTGATCATTTACCTCGAGTTGTTGTTGTTGGAGATCAAAGCAGTGGAAAAACTTCTGTTCTCGAATCAATAGCTCAGGCAAGAATATTTCCACGAGGAAGTGGTGAAATGATGACAAGAGCACCAGTTAAAGTGACACTCTCTGAAGGTCCATATCATGTCGCCGCTTTTCGTGATTCAAATCGTGAATTTGATTTGACCAAAGAAAGTGATTTGGCAGAATTGAGACGTGAAGTTGAAATTCGAATGAGAAATTCAGTTCGAGGTGGTAAAACTGTCAGTAACGAAGTTATTTCAATGACCGTCAAGGGACCTGGTTTGCAACGAATGGTTCTTGTTGATTTGCCCGGTATTATTTCTACGCAAACGGTTGACATGGCAGCTGATACTAAAGATTCTATTGCTATGATGACAAAACATTACATGAGCAACCCAAATGCTATCATTCTATGCATTCAAGATGGTTCAGTTGATGCAGAGCGTTCTGCAGTGACCGATTTAGTTGCAAATTGTGATCCACTCGGCAAAAGAACAATATTTGTTATGACAAAAGTCGATATGGCTGAAAGTCTAGCTGACCCAGATAGAATTCGTCGTATTTTAAGCGGTAAGCTCTTTCCAATGAAAGCATTAGGATATTTTGCAGTAGTCACAGGTCGTGGAAGAAAAGATGATTCGATTGATACCATTCGAGAATATGAAGAAAACTTCTTTAAAAATTCAAAGCTTTTTCAGAGCGGCGTGACAATGTCACATCAATGCACATCGAGAAATCTAAGTCTTGCAGTTGCTGATCGATTTTGGAAAATGGTGCGTGAGACGATAGAACAACAAGCGGACGCTTTCAAGGCGACTCGATTCAACCTTGAAACTGAATGGAAAAACAATTTTCCTAGAATACGCGAATCAGGCCGTGATGAATTGTATGAAAAGGCGAGAGGTGAAGTACTCGATGAGGTTGTAAATTTATCACAAATAAGTTCAAAGAAGTGGGAAGAGCTTTTAAATAAGAAGCTTTGGGAGAAAATTTCAAATTATGTTTTTGAAAACATATACCTACCAGCAGCACAATCTGGCTCACAAAATTCATTCAACACTATGGTTGATATTAAATTACGTCAATGGGCTGAGGAAGTTTTACCTTCTAAAAGTGTCGAGACGGGTTGGGAAACGTTGCAAAATGAATTTGCAAATTTAATTCAAAAAGCCAAAAAAAACCCGGATCACGATGATATTTTCGATCAGTTGAAATCGGCTGTTATTGATGAGGCAATGAGACGACATTCCTGGGAAGATAAAGCTATGGATATGCTTCGTGTCATTCAATTAAATACACTCGAAGATCGTAATGTTCATGATAAACAAGAATGGGATCAAGCTGTGAAATTCCTTGAAACTTCAGTTAAAGACAAACTTATGCATACTGAACAAACAATTGCAGAAATGTTTGGACCAACGACAACACAGAAATGGCTTCAATGGAGATCACCAACAGAAGATCAGAGAAAGCGTAGATATGTCAAAGATGAACTTGATAAAATTCTTAATAGTGATAAAAAACATCCGCCAACATTAAGTTACGATGAATTGACAACTGTACGTAAAAATTTACAAAGGAGTAATGTTGAAGTCGAAACTGATTATATTAGGTAAAATATTCTGATAATTTTTACAATTATTGATTAATGTTATTTTTTTTAGAGAAACTTGGTATCCAATTTATCGAAAACACTTCCTCATTCATGCGTTATCAAGAGCTTATGATCTAAGAAAAGCTTACTACTTGTACACACAGCAAAATGAAAACTTTGAGGTAAGTTTTTAGTGACTTTAATTGATTGATTAATGTTTACAATTAATTATCATTAGATAAACTGTAGTGATGTTGTACTGTTTTGGAGAATTCAGCAAGTGATTAAAGTGACTGCAAACGCTCTTCGTCAACAAATAATAAATCGTGAGGCAAGAAGAGTCGATAAGGAAATTAAAGAAGTTTTAGGTATGAAAAATTTTCAAAAGGTTAACATTCAGTTTTCATTCATGAAAATAATTTTTTGTCTAAATTTTTAGATGAATTTGCTGATGATGAAGATAAGAAGGTTCAATTGCTTACAGGTAAACGTGTAACATTAGCAGAGGAACTAAGTAAGTATTGATTAAATGCTGCCCTAAATAAATTAAATTACTATTTTGTTTTTCATTCTCTCTTATAGTTCGCGTGCGACACATTCAAGAAAAGTTAGAAGAATTCATTAATGCATTGAATACAGAAAAATAAATGAATGCTTCTGACATAAGACAACAATTTTACATTTAATTGAATTTTTTTCAATTGGATTTTCGTTTTTATAGCAGTCTTATTTGCTTCATTTTTAAATTATTTTTTCAACCTATAATGAAAATTGATAGATATAGTTTATTATCAGTCGATGCATATTGTTAAAAATTATTGCTTTTAAAAATGATGAAATCTAATCAATAAAAAGAAAAATGTATTTAAGTTTGTGAGAAAAAATCCTTGCATTATTCATTCTTACAGTAGCAGAAAAATATTTGATATGGAAAATTTATTTACTTTAAATTATATCGGTAAATCATTTAAATTTGATGTTTATTATGTGCCGATGAATATCAAAGTTCATGAGCTTTTTTGATCAAGATCAAGCTTAAATTTATGATCAAATAAAAATGAATAAATTATTATCAATGAAAATTTTAAAATCAATGCTAGTGTGAAGGTGTACTTAAATCTGTAAAAAATTTTGTTGCAAAAGGTCAAACATTCAAACATCAGATATCTTTTATAATACACAAAAAATTTTGAATTTTATTTTAATATTTTTATTTCTCATATACAATTCTTAAATCTATCTAGTTATCTATCTAAATTTATGCTAACTCACGCCAAGTGATAAAAAATTATTTCATATAACATATTAAATATTTTTCAGACAGAAAAAAGCAAATCGCGTAAAAATAATAAAATTACTCAAAAATTAATAAAAATATTTTTCATGTCTATAAATAGAATGTTTGATTTTCATATTTCACTTAACACTAAAACTTTTAAACATTTCGCTTTAATTTTTCAATTGATCAAATTGTAATAAATCTTTTTTGTTCAAACCTAATCAATTAACGAAAAAAATGTGTTTATGAAAGACGATGACATTAACAAACAAAATAATGCTTTTTTCTCATTTTTATTGTATCAACAATTTCATTCTTCTAATTATTAATACATCAATTTCAATTATTAAATAATGAATTCCTTTCGTTTATAAGAACATGTAATTAATTTTTTTATCATGTGCTATTATACGATTTTCTTTTATTTTGGTCCACAGGAAAAAGTAAATATTTTTTTTGATCCTTTCTCATCATTTTATTACATCAAATATATTTTATTCCTCAATTGAGATATGTTTTATATCATATTTATATATAGAAATATTGGTGCAGAATTTTCCTATTGTTTCAGGAGGTTTCATTTATTTTCATCTTGTTGTTATTGATTTAGAAAAATAAAAAACATTTATCATCAAAATATAATTAAATATAGAAAATTTATGCTCTTTTTCTTTTCTCACACACTCTCTAAAGTAGCGAGAGATGAAAATTTCAATAACCTTTTTTAATTAGATAAGCAGCACTTTTGTGTTAGTAAGTTTTCAAAATTGCTTCTCTGGTTCATTTAATTATTTTTCCTTATTAGTTTTATCTCGCACCGCGAATACATTATTAACATGTTGTTAGAAACACATCTATATAGATAACTTTGTCTCGGTCTCTTACATATCATATATCTATTAAAGTATTTCCTTTTTCCCTCCAATAATTTTATTATGTCACATCGCATTTTCATTTCTTATCCATTGGAGAATTTCTCACTCTCATAAACATCAAGAAAAGAAATAAACACAAAGAGTAGGCAGGAAAGAAAAATGATGAACTGATGAGATTAGTGAACCGCATCAATGTCTCTTTGGGCTCGTGAGATTTTCAATTTGTCTTTAGGCGTATTATTCTCGCCCGATTCAAGTGCAAACATCTTCATTTTTTCTTTAAATGACAACTTTTCAGGCACAGGCGTCGATTCAGTAGTCTTTTTCTGCTGTTGTTCTGCTAGTCTTCTCTGACGTGGATCTCTGTAAAATACATATTTTAAAGGTAAGTTTCAGATTCTTAGATGAATTTCAATTAATCTTTCTCTTTACTTCAATAGTACTTGAAACTAATGAAAATTTAATGAAGGTTGAAAGAAAAAAACGATTGTAGATAAGAAAGGAAATCATTTTTAGACGATATTAAAGTAGGGTTCGGAATTATGCAGATAAGAAGAAGAAGTATGCGCATAATTTTCTTCTTCTTATTCATTTTTGTATGGAAAATTTTGTATCTGCATAATTCCGAACCCTATATTAAAGAAAGGATAAATTTTTCCCAAGGTAAAGAAACTCAGATTTTATTTTAATCTTATAAATTTAATTTTAAATCAATTTGAAAAATTTTAATGAGTGCTGACAAAACATTTGAAAGAAAATTTGAATTTAAAATTAGTTTTAAATAATTTAACAAAAGATGATTCATCAATTAGATATTTTCTCAAATTTCGTTTGAAAGTTTCTGTGGATGAAAAAGCTTTAACTGCATTTGGTAAAATATTGAAGTCTATTTTTTGAAAGTAAATGATTTTAGAAATTGTTATCAAAAATTTTGAACTATGACACGTAATATATGAATACTGTTGCTAATAATTCTAACTAGTCAGTGTTTTCACCTTGTGAATTTTCCCAATAAACTGACTCATCATAAAATTCTTATATCTTACCTATAAACTTCTTGTGCACCAATTACACCTGGTGTCGATTGCACTTGAATTCCCCAGTTAGTATCAGCTTCTGGTGTCTGTGGACTTTGAAGTATTGCCGTAGTTTCTTCAATGAATCGCTGTTTAATGAAAATATAATAAAGCAATAAATTATAGAGTGAGTTTCTTATTGACTTACATTTGGATCTTCACGAATCGTTGACAAATCATGTTCATGTTCGCCCATGACATCGACATTGTTATTATTGTTGTTTTCATGATCATGAAATGAGACACGCTTGTTGTCACGTGCGAATGATACATTGTTATTAATTAGGCTCATTTGCTGCTGAATTTGATGTGCCATGAATGTGCCTGTGGTCGTTGTGGGTGAATTTATTGGCTCATTTGACGGTATAAATTTATTATTATTGTTATTGTTCATATGTGTCGTGTTATTGATGATTGGATGCTCATTGAACTGTAGTTTTTGGAAGGTACCGCTATTTCGAAGCTTTTGTTGATGCATTACGGCAAATGAACTACCGCGCTCGGGTGGTGGTGGTGGAATGCTACCTTGCTCATCAGGTTGATAATCAATAGCGAGGTCGTTCATGTCTTTACTTAATTGTGACAACATCTGATTAGCGTTGGTATTGTTCATTGTTATTTCACTAAGATTATGTGTTTTTGTGTCGTTTTTCGGAGCAAAACTCGTCACCTTTCCGTGCTTTGACGGTGATGAGGGATTGCTATTATTGTAATTATTTGTTGACTTTAGAATGCTCTTGGGTTGAACTGGTGGCGGTTGTTGCTGTTGCTGTGCATAGGGAGGATTTGTCATGTTTTCACTCGATGGCGATGTAGTCGCATCTGAAGATGTTGGTGAGATATTTTTAATATCAACCTGCTTGAGTCGTGTGGTCGGTACTGAAATTTGACTAGTCACATTATTACCGAGTGTTGAATTTGGCTGCTGTAAACGTAAGACTTCCTGCACGGCGCTATTACTTTTCTGATATTGAATATCATTTTCCTCTTCATTCTCTTCTTCTTGTGCTCGTCTCTCGAAATCTCGCTCGAGAACTAATGTTTTTAATTGCTCCTCTTGCTGTGGCGTTCTCTGTGGTAACAATGAAAGTTCAACAATCTGCTGATCACGCCATTGACGTACTTGTTCACGTCTTATTTCGAGTTCCTTTTCTCGCTCTTCACGCTCCCATGGATTTGATGGCGCAGCAGTGTTGTTACTGTTCTTTGCTCCTTGCTGTTGTTGTTGTTGCTGTTGTGTGGGATAGAGTGCAGTTTTTGGTGCATCTGATGTGCTATAATTCACCAATTGCGATGTCGATGACGTTTGCTGACCACTTGCAGCTTTAAACAACGGATGCGTGGATGTTGGGGGTAATATTGGAGGTTGATGCTCCTCATGACGCTGTAGATTAATATTAAAAATTTAAATAATATAATTATCAAATTTAAATTTCACTAACATGCACACAAAAATTTTCTATCTGTGATTCTACTGTGCAAAAAACTTACCTGTGGTTTTGGTGCAGTAGTGGGCAATTGTTTTTGTGGACTTTGCGGATGAAAAGCTTGTCGCTGTTGTTGTGAATGTGGCGAAAGCATTTGTGGCGGAATTGTAGAATTTGTTGACTGGGGAATGTGAATGTTGTCCATTGAATTTGTATAGTGAATAGGACCATTTGTCGACATTTGCTGCTGTTGGTTTCGCTGTTGACGTTTCAGCATTTCGCTCATTTCTGCCATTTTCGCAGTTCCTCTTAAAAGTGATGTTTGCTGATTAGGAGAAAGCTGCGGTTCTTGCTGTTGCTGCTGTAGTTGATACATTTGATAATTTCCAGTGACTTGATTTACATTTTGCATGCTCTGACTGGCAGGAATTGTCGCTGCATAGCCACTTGCATGTGTAATATTTGGCATTGAAGGTGCCATCATTTGCTGTTGCTGTTGGCTTCTCAAACTATGTTGTGATTGTGCATCTCTATTGAAATTTCCTTGCTGTTGTTGTTTATTGGGCATAATTGGCGGTCGATGAGCAGTAATGGGTGAATTAGTGATTGAAGATGAAGCATTAGACATTCCGCTTAAATTTGGATGTGAAATGTGTGCTTGTGCGGGTGAAGACATCATATTATTGGTGTAGCCCATCATATTTGATGGATTTGCTTGCATCAAGTTACCAGTGCTAGTGCTTTGCTGCTGTGCAGTGTTAGGAATGTTGGGCGTAGAGGGAGATGAAAGATTCATTACATTGCTATTATTGCTATTGTTGAAATAGGCTGATGCCGGACGGTTCATAACGTTGGTTGCGAATGTTGCACCACTGCTACTGTTGTTGCTAATAACTTGCTGATGATTGATGGAACGGCTGTTGAGCGAGGAAAAATTACACAATGTTTAGTCACAAAACACATAAAAATGTTATTCATTGCTTAACTTCCGACACTTACTTGTCACCAAGATTAGGATGACTTTGATTTTGTTGACGATAGACGCTTAAATTCTGATAGAATCCTTGATCTGTAGCCGAAGCCGCAGTATTAATGTTGCCAGCACTGCTACTGCTTTGACCCGTGAGATTTTGTATGCTTTTCGATTTATTGCCAGCATTGCCTATAATCACAAGCGTACAAAAAATAATTTTCCATTATGGGATTCAGTTATTTTAATTAAGTCTCACCGATATGATGGAGAGATGGAACAGATTTACTATTTAACATTTGTGGGGCAGCGATTAGTGGTGGCTTACCCTCGGCACCAACTCTTGTCATGTCTCGTTCTGACATGTGGCGTCCACCTGTAAAATTAATGGAAAAAAGGAAAAATGAGATAATTTATTTATGCAACAACTGCAGTAGACAATAAAAGCATCAGTAATGTAACAACATATTGTTGAAGTAAATTAAAAGCTCATAAAAAATTCTCTTTTAGATATGCATGCAAAAGTGCTCATATCATAAAAACTGAATAATAAAATATACGAACATAACATAACAATAAAGAATGAATGGATGGATGAAAAAGCTTTAATGTGCATACGAGAAGTGCATTAAAATTTCATTGCATATATTGTGATTTTTGCTATCATTTAAGAGAGAAAATTTTTTTATTGTTAAAAATAAATTGATTATGAAAACTGATTTTATGCAATAAGTGAGAAAAAATTATTTTGAATGTGTTCTTGTGATTCAATAAATTTTAAATGAACTTGAGTTGACAATTGATGAGAAGAAATTTTATTTATTGATTTTTTCGTACTAAATTATAAGAAAATTAAATCAAAAATATAAAATGAAGAAAGAAAATTGAAATGAAAATTAAAACTCGTAAATTAATAAATTGAATGAGAAAGATGAAAGCTGATTGGTGTAATTAAAGCTACTTAAAAATTATTATCATGTGATAGGAATGTGATACTACTTGAAAGTACTTCTAATAATACTAATTAGTTCTTGATATTTAAGTAGCTTGGTATCTTAATGAGAACATGAAGAGAAATTTTTTTTCCATTCTCTGTAATTGAAGTAACTTCAAATCGATAATGAAAATCTTTAATTCTCATTTTCTCTCTCATTAATTTTACAAAATGAATCGGAATGAAAAATCAATTCATACAACAGTAAAACTAAAATTATTTTCGTCATTTTCCAAGCATACACGAAACAGAATCAATCAAAAATTCATAAAGATTGATTGCAGTAAATTATTTACTGAATAGAAACTAAACAATATTCTTTCGGTCTCTATATCAATAATCTACAAAAAAGGAAGAATATCATATCATCATCTATGGATAAAGAAAGAGATAGAAAAAGTGACAAATTGCACATTTCACAAGTATGGCTTAAGAAAAGTTTCTGCAAACAATCCCGCAAGTGGCACTTTAATTAAACGCTCTCTTGATTGGATTTTATTTATTCATAAGAGACAGAAAAAGAAAGAACAAAGGAAGCCATATATAGAAGAATTAGAAGTGTTACTTGACATAAGTTAAGTAAAGACTTATATAACTAAAACATATTGCAATCAAGACGAAGATATTTTTATTATTTAGCAAATACTCGAAAAATTATTGATATTTTTATTTTATAATTAAAGAAACCTCAGAATGCATAGAACTTTTTAAAGTTATTGCTTTTCCCTTGATTCTTTTTAAAGTAGATTATTTACTAAATTAGATTTTTAAATTCGTAAAGAAAATTTTTATAAACAAAAAAAATATTAAAAACAAAATTTCGAATGTAAACAAAAAAATTTTAAAATTTAATTTTTATAAGGAAGAATTTTCACTTTTTATAATTAATAAAAAGTGTATAATAATTTTATAATTAGTTATAAATGAAATGCTTTTGAAATAATAGTCGATTTTAAAAATTTCAAAGAAAATTCGAAGCTTTTTCGCCTTGATATTGTGATGATAAAATAAAAACAACATCGAGATAAAAAATGGTAAAACAAACAAAAATTTTTCATTAAAAATGCACATCGAGATTGAAATTTTTTGAACAAATTTCCTACTGTGTCAGATTATGAAACTCTCGTTGTCATCATCTAAATTCTTTTGTTGCATGGCCTTGATTTTCATCAATTTCTTTTTTCTTTTCTTTGCTGGGTCCTTGATATTGAAGCATGCAGATCTACATCGATGCTTTTCTGATTTAAAGGGTGCCGATTCAGTCGAGTCGGTGGCCTTGACTTCAATCGGAATGTTTTCAATATTGTTGCACGAGGGATGGCATTGGAACTTTTTACGCAACATAAAGCAGTCTGGCAAGCAGGGATTTTCACATTGAGAATGATGATGATGGTGGTGACGATGATTGCAATGCTTTTGCTTATGCACTTTATCCAACCGATCCAAGACATCATGATAGCGAGTACATTCATTATAAGCTTCATTCTCTAAACATAATACAGTACAAACAAGTTTCTCTTTTGATGGTAATCTATATTCGCTCCATTCTTTAAGTTGCTTTCTCACACGTCTCATTTCTACATCACTCAATTTGTCACCATCATCTCTTAAATCTGGCGTTGAATGATGGAAAGATTTTTTTGGACATGTACAATCGTTTGTCATGTATGGTAAAGTGTTAAAAAATGTTGTTAGTGCTTTAACTTTACCAGAACAAATTTTCGAATCATCATTCTTATTACTTTCATTGCCTTTAATTTCATCACATTTGATTCTGTAATTGTCGAGTTTACAAGCTTTGGCACAATGCCGTTCCTCTTTTTCTTCTTGTCTCATTCGAATGAGCTTATCAACAAGTATGCAGTGATCATTTGTCTCGCGGCAGTGAAGTGATGAAAGTGATGATGATGATTTGATAGGAACTGAGCGCGCTTTATTTACATAACCGTCTTTCGATGTTCGTATATCACTTATTGCTCTGTTGCCGGCATGAAACGATTTTTTGGGATCAGTGTCATTAAATGTCTTAGTGTAGAGGGAGGAAAGTGGGGGGAAATTTTTACCATGACTCGAGCTGCGACTGTATAGATGTTGCTGAGCAGTGCCAGTCTTTATCACGTCGAAGCTCACAGTCTTACGGCACGTATCACGTTTATTATCTTCTTTGTGGCAAATGTCAGTATCGCTGAGTACACGACAGGGCGCCGAGTCATTAGAATCGTCGTCAATAAATGGAATTTGGCTAAGATCACCAAAAGATTTTATGTCGTAAACACTCAAAGCTGGCGTTTGTAGTGACTCATTGCTCGTGTAGAGCGTTTCTTTTGAAGTATTTTTTGTTTCTTCAACTTCACTCTTGACTGACTCAGCTTTATGTTCGTCATCACAATATTCCTCAATGAAAATGGAAGGATTCGTATTCCAGCGCTTTTGAGGCATCAATGGCACAGAAATTAGTGGCGGTGATGTGCTCGAAACTCGACGAAAAGTCTGATATTGAGGCATAAGATTACTCATGCCCATATTGCTACCTCCACTATACATCGAATGCAAACTATTGCTACGCGTACGATAATTTGAGTTATTAAGACTAGAGGCTGAACGATAGTCGCGATAACGAGGATCAAAGTGAATTTGATCTAATTGGTCGTTCGAGAGAATGTCCTCGTCAGAATATGAGGTGCTAAAGCGTCGTGCACCTGGATAAATGTCTGGATTGGAACTGCGTCTATAAGTTAATTGATTGAGCGAGAGAGTACTTTGGGGACGCGGTATAAGATGTTGTTGATGAATTGGTACGTGACCTAAACGATATCTACGTATGCTTTCATCCGAATCAGAACGATACAAATTTTCATCTTTCATCACATCCATCCATCATAATTATTTAGCAATTAGCATATTACAGAAATTTTTAAGAATGAGTTATTAGTGTAAGCAAAAAGAGAAAATAGAAAGACAAAATTTGTTAGCTTATCAAGGGATTTTTGTTATTAGTTTTCTTATACAAAATTGTTTTGATAGTAGCAATTAACTACGAGTTAGAATAAAATAAAAATTTGAATAAAATTCCATTAGAATTCTACAATATAATTTTGTAGAAATTTAATGAATCATCAAATTTTGATTAGAAAATTAGTTTAAGTTTCTAATGAATTACCTCTTTGAATGACTGGACTTGGTTGTTGCAAAAGTGTCGCCAAACCATGAAAAATGGCACCTAATAGAAAAAAATTCTTTTAATATTTCCTATATTTAATCTTTATGTCAATAAAATACCTTGTTTAGCAACTTCCAATGTAACAATCGGTCCAGTTCTGACTAAATAATCTGCTGCACGTTCTTGTGTGATTCCAATCAAGCTTTGACCATCAACTCTTAGTAATTGATCACCAGCTTGAAGCCTTCCATCTGCGTCAGCTGCTCCACCAGCAACGACAGATTTAATATAAATTCCCAAACGTTCCTATAAAATCGGACATGAACATGCGTTTAAAAAATTTCTTGTAGATTAATAGAAAGAATGACAGAAGAAACTCACTTGACCTGCACCTTTGGCAGCAACAATAGAAAGACCCATGCCGTTTGTGTTTTTATGAAGCTTAATTGTTTGCACTTCCGGCTGTGGCATTTTTGATGACAAAACGCTTGGTGAGCGACCCTAAATAAGTGAAATGAAAAAAATCATAACATAGAATTTTATGATATGACATAAAATGATATACTCACATTAAATTGATGCATGTAAACTGTCCATAAGCCAATGCTTGTTGGCTGTGATGCGAGACGACAGTATCCTGCGGACTGGAATGGAGCGAGAAAATCAACGAGCCCAGCAGGGATTCCACGCACGACATCACAACTAAATCCATCGACTGGCAAAAGCAAAGCTAAAGGCAAGTCCGGTGATTCTTCCAATCTAATCTCACGACCATCGGCGCGTGTCAATTCGTCTGCAACTGATTCAGCCATTCTAACTGTGGCATCAATAAGTGCTCTCGGAATTGTTTCTTGTGAAAGTAAAGCTGCCATTTGTAAAGAATTAAGTCGGAAACATGAGCATGCAAGTTGTTGAACTTCGGTGACTGATGTTTTTGGTGCCTGTAAAAATTCAGCACATTGGTTGATTTTGGCTAGATGACAATCGGCTGCAAGTTCAAGGCCTTGTTTTTCTGCCCACAATTCGAGTAATGCTAGTCTATCGCTTAGCGCTTTTCCCCACACACTCGTACATAAATGCGACGTTGTGACAAACTGTTGAGTGAGAAAAACAATTTAGAATGTCAATTAAAATTGCAACTCAACACATATGAATATTTTATGGATAAATGCAAATGAAAATTTGAAAATTTTACCTTATTAAAACAAACGACATTTATATAATGGAATAATTGCGAAAATAGCTGAATGGTGAGTGCTGCATTAACACGACATCTCCTTAGCAAAGCCATTGCAGAACCTAGTACAGAAAGCACAAGGCCAGCGGCTGAATCGTGGTCAATATTTTCCGAGAGAAATTGATTGAGTGTTTGTGACAATTCAGAGTGGAAAATTGATACGAGATTTTGAAAAGCAGCTTGAACGCACTCGGCCAATACTTCCTGTGCTTGTACACTGAAAGCCGATATGTGTCGGTCTGATTTAAGAAAATGCAAAAATTCACTGCTGTTAGCCATCCAAAATGAGAGAATTTTCGGATCATTATATTTCTCTTGAATGATATTATGAATCAGATTTGCCACATGATGAAGGAACACAGTTAATTTGTGAGCACGTTCAGTTGGCTGCAGGTCAGGACGGTAGTGAGTTGAGGCACGATAGCGCGCACATAGATAAAGCGTATAAACGGGCGCAAGCTTGAAATTTGGAGCATTCACATCGAGATCAGTGATGACAGCCTTCAAAAATTGCTCCTGACTATGCTCAGGAAATTCGAGAACTGCTGGAAGAATCGCTTCCTGTCCTTGTGGTTCCATCGTTGGTGTGGCAGCAGACATTCCCGCTGGCTGCTTTGCAAATGATTGTGAACGACTGTGATAATGAGATGAAAAAAAAAGTTTCGTTCATTAAATTTTCATTAGCCCAAGGCAAGCATCTTTAATCCATTTAATTCTGTTAGTCACGAATAACAACAACAAGCAGTGAAATTTCAAAGAGCTAAATTTCTGACATATAATTTAAAAAACAGGCACGAAACAATAAAAAAAAGCTTGTGTTTGTTTTTGAAGATAAAAAAATGTGTTGTGCGAAATTTTTCACCTGTCCTGACTCCTCATGCTTGACACTGATTTTGTCTCATTTTCAAGATTGCCGGCATCATTGTCAAACAGCGACTTATCATCGCTCGATTGCTGTGCAGTGCTCAATTTTAATTCATTGCTTCCAGGACTGTGCTGTTGTTGCTGCGGTGCCGATTGCATTCCCTTTTGTGGAAAACCTTGTTGCTTTTTCGTGTAATTGGAGCTAGTTATACTAGTATCTTCTTCCTCATGCCATGAAGGTGGATTTGTGGACGAGCGACTGAGATTTATTATATGATACATTTTTTGTTTGGTGTGTATATAAATTTTTGTTATGTGTAAATGTGTATGTGTGAACATTTATTTTGTTATGATGAACGATATACACATTGATTGTGAAAAGAAACATAAAAGAAAAACGATAAAATATGATAAAAAATGAAGAAAAATTGCAAAGCAACAAAAATATTAAATAAATTTTTATAATAGCTTCTAAAAAATTTATGTACAACAGAAGCACAGACAATAAGCTCTCTATGCTGTGTAACAATCAAGTAAATAAATATTTTTAATGACAAAAGAAGTTGATGAAAAAACATTGTCATCATCATTGTTCATGCAGTCATTTTCTCTCTTTGCAATAGCAATAAAAGGAGTTGAAAAATGGCGTATAAAAGACGTTATATCATCATCTCTGTTCTACTCAAGTGGCTTTAAATTGAACAATTTAATTAAATTTCTCACTTGTATGAAAAAGTGAGTAAAAAGCAAGGCAAAGAAATTTCAATATATCGACAAATTTTGTGATTTTAAACATTATTTGTCAAATTGAAAATTATATTAAATTTCAACTGGATTTTATTCGAAGCTTGTTGACAGAGGTTTTATCGGTAAAGCTCTCCAGTTTAGGCCGGTTTGATAATTATTTCAAAATTGAAGCTTTATGTTTTAAAAAACTCTTTTATTACTGATTCTATAAAGCTTTACGAGTAAAATAAAAATAATTTGAAAGTTTGCGGTTGAGTAGGCTGGTGCTTTAATTCAATTCTAATCTCGCTGCTTTTGAAATTTTTTAAATACTGAAAGACTTAAATTGTCATAATTCATCCGCAACTAAAATGTAATACCTTAAATTGCTGTTACTTTACTCGTCAAGATCTATAGAATAAATAATAAAAGAGTCTTTCAATTTGCAAGTAACTCTGCGTGTTGATTTTAACTTTGTTTTTTTCTAAAACTTGTTCATTTTTTGGCTAAAGCCTATAATTTTGTTTTTGAATTTTTTTTAAATTATCAAATTTGGAAGAAACAAATACACATGTAAAGTCGAAAAACTTATATAATGAATTAATTATTAAAAATTCGCAACTCAAAAATCCTGGTTTAATTACTAACCAGCTAATAACTTAATTCATATTATTGAGTCATTAAATCTCAAATACTGATAAAACGTCCTTTGATGTTGATTTATCATTAAATTCTTTACATTTAAAATGTTTTAGATGGATATAAATCATATTTACATAAATTTAATGAAAAAAGTGTTTTACCCTATTTTTTTATTTGAAAATCTTCTCCTTGATAAATAGATTGAAATGTGTGTAAGAATACACAAGTGAATTTTCTTGCCACGTACATACATGGATTGTGTGAACACACTTAAACTTTTATTGTTTCACTTACAA
>JACWBX010003645.1:68035-81044 GCA_014622435.1 Polypedilum pembai
AAAATGAAATTAAATTCGTATAATTCACTCGATTAATTTTTGCAATTTGATGAAAATATTTTTCATTTAAATGGAATTTTTAAAAAATTAAACAAACATAAAAAACAGCAAAAAACAGCACAAAAAAACAGCTGTTTGCTGTTTTCAATTTTTGGCAAAAAAACAGCTGTTTTTGTTGTTATCAAAAATTAGAATTTATGTCTAAAAGACTACAAAAAACAAATAAACATTTAGTATTGGAACCACTGTTTTTGAATTGCACGACAAATGAAAAAAGCTACATGAAAACTGATTACTCTTGGTTCGAATTATAGTCAAAAAAGTACTATGTTTGTCTGTATGTTCGTATGTGTCAACACTACAGGTCTCAGTTTCCTTGGAATATTAAGAAAGATTTTGAATCAAATATTCACAATTCTTCTTTTATTTAAACGTTGCTTTCAGAATGAAATTTTCAATTCTTGATATAATCAATCATTTAAAGTAATGGTTTTCTTGTCTTGATACCCAAAACTAAATTTGTTGAGTTAGGTCAACATTTGACTTGATTATTAATGAGAAGCTTTTTTCTATCCATCCCCTCATCATACACTCACTAAAAGGCAGACAAACGTTTACTTTTACATACAAATGTAACGAAGCACACTTCAAGCATGAAATTAGATAAACGGTACAGAGCTGAAAAGAATATTTTAGCAAGAGAATCGTTTCCATCCCTTGCGTAATGCTTTTTTCTTTTTTCTTTGCTCCCTATAGGTCAAGTTAACTTTATTTATTTCCTCTTCTTTTCTACTCACAACTGCCTCGTTTGAATCATAAAAAAGAAGAAAAATTCATAATTCAGGTTTTTATGTGTGTATAAATGTTAGAATAAAAAAGTTAAGTTCATAAGAGTGGAAAAGAAAGTTCATCAAAAGTTTTTGAAGGGATCACGAGTGTGTATAATGATTGAGTCACAAGAAAAAACCTTGTTTAAAGGTTTTGGTAAATGAAACAGAATACTCACTTCTAATACCCCAGTCGAGCATTTTATGGGTTGTGTATTTATCGGTTCTAATGAAACCCTTTTTTTGCTTATCGATGATTTTTGGTTTTTAACTTTTTTCAATCACTTTTTTTATTTTTGATTGTTTCATTGTCTTTAAATTTTCATTCTTTTCTTTTTAAAACGTACTCATTCTTATAATAATTATAAAACTTTTTTCTTTTTTACATAGCACTAAATAATGATAATAAGTATAAGAAGAAAAAGCTTGCACATTGAATGAAAAGAAAAATAATTTGTGTAAAAGCTTTAAAAATAAACTTTATGTATTTTATGAGAAGTTGCTACTGCTAGAGTGAAGGATTGTGTGTAAAAAAATTCATACTGATCCCTTAAGAGTGTTCTCTCTCTATCCCATTTTAAGTCAGAGATTTCTATGAATATTTTTCATACCGCACACTTGAATGAGTAATGAATTCTACAGTAGTATGAATGAAGTAGAGAAGCAATTGAGAGAAAGGACAGAGTGAAAGGAAAGAAATGAGATAAAAATTAAAATGAATAAAATTTGTAAGTAAACATCAGAGCGCGCGGGGAAAAAAACTGAATTGTTAATGTTGATTGCAATGTAATTTGTTTATTCAAATTTTTGTTTGTTTTCATTTTATGAGTAATTAGGAAAATGATGAATTTAAAAAGTTATATTATCCTAAAAATGACCATAAAAAATCTTATTATATTCACCCAAGTTAAACATTAAATAAAGATGAAACTTTATGACTGCTTTTTCGTAAATAGAGAAAAATAGCTCAAGAGGAAGGAAAAAAGTTTCAAAACATACAAAATTCAAATTAAAATTTACGTGAAGTTTCTCGCTGACTAATGAAAATGATAAAAAAATTAAAATGAGGGTGAAAAAAAACATGAAAATTTCACAACTGACATCATCTATTTACATTTTCTGCTCTTAGAGTCAGTCACGAATGCGAAAATTTAATTATACAATTTTATTTTTTCCTGACACTATATAAATATTTATTATAACTTCATCTCTCTTCTCTCTCATACTCTTTAAGTAGTGCAACAACTCCATCCATCGCTATCTTTGTTCAAAATAATGGAAAATTTATTACAATATATATTTTCACTTGTGAGTGAGCAATTTATTAGTAAGCTTACGAATCGAGTGTTTATTTCACACACACGAATCTAAATAAACAAGCGTCTATGAGAGGCCGAACCCACATACAACACGTCAATACTAAGTTGTATGCTATCAATGCAATGTGTTATACATCACATTTCATTATTATCATCGACAACTTTTTAGCATAATTTTCGAAAATAAATTTCTTTTTAATATGCACTATGCTTATATCTTCTTTAAGTCAATTCTTTGTTATTCAGTTATTTTTTATTGTTTAAGTTAGAGTTTAGAATAATTGATACATTTTAGAAATCATTAGTTTTTTGTTCAAATTTAATTTAATTTTTATAAAGAAGATGTTTGGGAAAATATTAAACACAAGTTCGAATAATTTATTTAGATCCTGTTAAGCAGTCAAAAAGCTCTGCTTTAAACGCATTTATTTTTATTAAATTAAAGTTTTTTATTTTAAATTTAATCACAAGGAATCATTTAAACTGGTATAAATAAAAGAAAATATTTTTAAATGCGCTTTAGGTTCCATATTAAATGATTTCTAAAAGACATGCAAAAACATTACTACGGCAGCCAAGAGACATGCGAGTGAAAGAAAACTGATAAATAAATAGATAGGTGCGATAGGAAATAAAACATGATTCTAATGAAAAAGTTCTTTTTCCTATCTAGATTCAATTAATAGTGTCAAAGCAATGGAAGCTATGACGTCGTTATTTTCTTCTTTTTTTCTATTACGGAGACACTTTGACTGACTGAATGAATAAAAGAATAAGAAGATAACTAAAACCAGGAAAGTTTCCTACTCTTTCTCATGCTCAACCCAGTTTTTACTGTCTCTCTCTTTACTTTGCTTTTATTCAATTGTGGCAAAAAGGAAGCTCACAAAGTAACTAAGTGCAAAACCATTGTGAGTGTTTTTATTATCAGTAAAACTTTTATTTTATGCATCTCAAATATATGAAAGTGACATTGATGATTATTATCAAATATATTTGAAATTTGTCTTTCATATGCACAAGAAAACCAATTAATTAATTTTTGAAATAGAAGCACTTTACGTGACTATAAAATCATAAAATTGATTTCAAATGTTTTATTTAACCAAGAACACATAAAGGCTTTCCCTCAATGGCACTTCATGAACTATTGTCTCTAATGAGGCTAGAAATAAATTTTCTAACTGCGTATAACAATAAATTAAAAATTCTAGGAGAAGGTAAATTTAGTTAGAATAGATCACAAAAAATTTATTGGAAAAAAGTCCTTTTGAAAAATTAAACAGGAATGTGAAAATGAGAATTTTTCATGTTTTACCAAATAAATAATTATACCTTGCGCGCTATAACTTAAACATTTTTTTTTTTTGATATAATAGAATTTACTTTTCAGTCACAATCAATTAGAAATTAATGAAAGGTGAAAAATTTTTTACTCTTTAGCACATTATTTTTCAATTGGCAGATTTATTTCATTACGTAGACAGTTGAATTAACTTTAGGCGCTTCCAGAAGGGTCATTTATATAAAAATTAAAAATAAACATTATTGAACTGGAACAGAAGAGATTTTGTTGTTATTTTAAAAGTAAGCACTCTTTCGAGATCAATTGATATTTTTTTTAATTTTTTCTCAACTCTACACATCACAGCAATTTCTCTAAGTGTGTACTCGAATCAGCAGTAGAGTAACTTTTTCTTCTTTTTTCATGAATAATTTTTATTCTTTCGTAATTTAATTTACTTAGCGCAGACAAAAAATATTATTAAATATAATGAAGACGCGCAAACTTTTCCTTTCACTCGCTTGTTAACTATGTAAATTATTTCTCAGCTCAATTTTTCACATTGATGTTGCCGCGCGCGTGATAAAATATTTTCACAGTCCATAGCCATAGTCGAACATCCATCGACTTCGACATAATCACAAGAACTGAATATTTACAATCGAAATAGCAGCAGCAATTTTTATTCTCATGATTGTTTTCCTTTTTTCCTTCTTTCACTACCAGATGATTTTTCTCTTCACTGTGTACGAAGTGAACGAAGAGAGAAAATGAGCAAATATGAGAGTAAGGATGAGAATGAGAGAAAATTATTAGGTTCGGGAAATTGCATTCATTTTTCATCATTCATGTGCTATTATCAATTTTATTTGCGAGCATGTGAGCCGAATGGAATAAAAGAGCAAAAAACAGATGTTGTTTACACATTTCATTACAAGAAAAAAGAGAGAGAGAGAGAGGGAGCAAGAGATGGAAAAGAGAAAGATTTGATTATTAAATTATTATGAAAAAATGTGCAATCATTTAAATGGCAATTATTGAGAAAATGCTTTTATAAAAGAGAGTAAGAGCGAGAGCGCGTGGAGGAAATCTTGAAAATTGTTTTTATATTTTCATCTTTTCGTCACAAATCATATCACAGTAATGTGAGACGAACGATAACTTTAATAAAAATCAATATCCGACAATTCTCATCATGAATGATTACTGTGAAAGAATTTAATAAAGACCAAGATAGGAAACAAATTGAATTAGTATTATTTTTACAAGTGTATTTCGAGATGAAAGATTCGGAAAATTGAAACAAGTACAGATACTTGAAAAGACTTTTAGAAAATTGTAATAATTTGATTTTTTAACATTTTTTGAAAATTGAAAGTTAAAATTTGAATTTTAAAATTGAATTTTCTATCAAAATGAAAAGTTTCAAATAACTCAAAATTCATTATTATTCTCATTGAAAAAGTTTTGATCAAATTCTAAATGGTAAACTTTGAAAAAATGAACAAAATACTGTTTCTATTAGCTTAATGTCAACTAATTATGGTCTGTGAAATTTTTCTTAAATTTTTATTCAAGAAAAATAAAACTTAATAAATTAAAAAGTTGAAATGAGAAAGTTGAATGAAAAATGTACCAATAGAGTACAAGTCATTTATAAGTATGTATAGCGTAAAGTGCCATCTAGTTTTCATAATAGTAAATTTTAATTTTAAGTGTCTTGGATATTTTTTCAAGTTTTAATTTCATCTTTATGATTGATATTGATTAATTTCATTTAGATTTAGAGTTATTTATCTAAAGTATTTTAATATTCAGCTCAATATTGACTGATTTGAAAGAATTCTTACAAGACATTTTTCATGTTTGGAAACTTTACAAAAATGTTTGAAAACCTTACAATTTTCGTTCAAATCAGTGTTATCCAATTCATACTATATATTTTAAAATTTTCTTACCTCTAGACGTCGGATGATTCATTAGTATTGATAATGGACACTCATCATCATCAAGAATATATTCGGAGCCATCACTGTTAACCTAAAATAGATTAAACGAGACACATGAGTTTATGGTGCAAGTGATTATTCAAATTTAAGCAATTTTTTACCTGTACAAGACAATAATGAAGAGGATCGGCTTTGTCCATGCCATATTTTGCCAGCATTTCTCTCACAACTGCTTGTGCACAATCACGTATTGACAGTAGCAGTGTTTTGTAAGGCACATCGCGGCAGAGACTTTCACCATAAATTTTTAAGGTTCCACCCGTATCAGGACCACCATCTCTTGATCGAAACTGTTGCAATTTCTTTTCGAGTTTCTGCTGCCTTCTTCGTCGCATCACGGCTTCTGGATTTGATATTGAGCGCGTAAACGATGTTTCTGGAAGCTCTGCAATGACACACGGAATATTGAAAGCAAACTGTCTCATTCGACAAGTTACTGCATGCCACTTACCTGTATACAATTTTTCAGCCACATGATTTTCCGATTCGTCAGCATTTGAACTGAGTTTTTGCAATTTCTCCTTCTTCTTTTGCTCCTTCTTTTCACGTTTCGATAATTTTCGTTTAAAGTTTGTGTCTGTGTTGTCTAATGTCTGTGACGAAGAAGAAATTGAGTTAAATTCTATGTCATTAACGAAGATTGAACTTACAGTTGGTTTTTGATCGAGATCTTTTAACAAAAACCTTCCTTCACGATCATCAACGTGCCAGTTGAGTTGCACAAGTAGTGGCTTTTCATCTGGATTCAATTTTCGCTCCTCACCATTTGCATGCACCTCATAGAGTGCATAATTTGGGACGGATAGCATTCGCATATCAGGACGGAATTTCTCGATTAATGTCTCGATCACATCGGCAACTGTTGCATCAGATTGCACGCGTATACATTTAGTAGCAACTTTCTGACCAACGTCTTGAAAATAGAAACGCATGACGCCATGGAACTCGAGATTTTCACTTGGCTCTGATAATTCAAATAAATCTAATCGATTTGCATTCCATTGCTGAATCACTGAACGCAATGCTTCGCGATCCAGCATTCGCTTTTCGTTCAATGACATTGTCATTTATAAAAATATGATTAATCTAATCTGCAAAGAAGAAAAAAAGTTGTTGAAATTTTCATTCATGATTTTTGTCATCAATCATTCACTCATTCAAACAACTAGCATGGGAAAGATGTTATTTTAAAGGATTTTGCATCGTGTAATCTCCTCTTATGTCTACGAAATTTGTTTTTCTTAGGCATATTATGTCCTCAAGGTCATAATGTATGTTCAGGAACTAAAAATTCTAATTTTTTATAAAATAAGAAAATAAAGCGGAAAAGAAGAAATAAAGGGTTGAATGCGAAGCCTCAATTTTAATTTTAAAATTTCATTCAAGAAGGAGGTGCTTTTGTGTATGATGGAACGGTTGAGATAAATTGAAAACGCTTCCTGTTTGTGATGACATTTTGGTTGAGGGTTATTCAATACATGTAATGTGTATAATTTTTATAATCATAAATTATAGAGTTGTGAAAGATGTGATTTAAGTTTAAGATAAAAATTTAGATTTCTTTACTTTCTTAATACATTTTCAAATCCTTAAAGTTATTAGTTGATATATAAGTTTTCTACCAAAAAAAAATAAGTTCATTGCCTTTTTTATGTGAACGATTAATCTTTTTGCAAAATATGTTTTTTTCTCACCGTGTATGCAAAAACAAAAATTTTTTCCTAAAAATTCCTAAAATAGCGTTTTTAGGCAATCTGGTTTTTAACATATTTCTCTACATAATGCAAACTCAAAGCGAGCAAGCAAAAAAAAACCCAATGAGATAGAAACAAGCAAATATCACGCAGACCGAAGCCTATTGAATTTGTTATGCTCAATATTTCATAATCAAATTAAAGTCGTTGCTTCTCGAAATTAAAAATTTTTAAAAAGAATTTTCCATTTGAATGCGCTTTTTGCAACCCCTCTCTCTTTCTCTCTCTCTCGCTTATTCACTTTCAACGGCTGACTAACTTTTTCTTTGCAATAAAAATATTGAAAATGATCTGTGAATTATCTTGTGGCAATGAAAAAAAAGAATGAATGAATTCTCTTCACTTTCTCTCAACTGATTCGTTCCATCAATAAAAATAAAAGAAAGTATCAATAAATTTTCTTTTTTTTCTCTTTTTGGGTGATGGTGGTGATTGAGTAAAAATTGCAATGTCGTTGTCATAAAAATCAGATCAAAATTTATGTACTGCATTGAAAGTGAAAGGTATAAAAGAAAGGTCCCTCAAAAGAGTCAACAATAGAGAATCATCCTAACATCATCATGTACATGAACATATATATCCCTATGCAATAACATGTCAATCAAGTATCGACTACTTTGTGTTCAAAGCAATTCATAAAAGAGGGGAGAAGTAGAAGTATAAACCACCCGGAAGGTAAACTGCAAACTATATTTTTATAATTCACATATAAGAATAAATTTATGACACAAAACAGTGATATTTTGAATTTTAAGAAAGAAGAATAGAAATATGAAATGCACTGGTGCATAAAAAAAATTACACACACAAAGACAGGATAAAGAAGCATTTATGCATCATAAGCCCTCAATCATAATGCGATAATTCTTTCTTTCTCATTTTGATGGAAAGGAATTTTATAAATTTTTGTTAATTCTTTTAGTTGGGTTACTTTTAAGGTGGATATGTTATTGAATTTCCATGAGAATTGAATTTAATTTCATTATAATGATATGCCGTTAACGGTTTTTATTTTCTATTGAATTAATTGAAGCTTCTAGATTAATTTAATCACGTGCTGATGCAATAAAATTTTATTACTTTTTTGAATTTGACAAATTAATGAATGTCACAAATTAACCACTCAATTCATATCGATCATCATCCCCTTCAATCAACGTTTCTCATTCATGTTTTAACGAACTTTTTCTGTAAATTACATTCGCATGCATGCGTGTTTCGTTAAAATTCATCCATCAATTTTTTCTGCTACAACTTTTTATAATTTTCATGTGAGCAAAAAAAAAGTTGGTTAAAAATTCCCCTAATTCTCAGTGTGTATCATGACATATGTCTTTTAATAACAACAATAATTTCGCGAAACTATTGTGTAAGTAAATATCTATGCACATGTGTCGTAGATATTTTACCTTCAGAGCAATTTATATGCCATTGGTAAAGAAGATAATTGCAATTAAAATTTAATTTATCATTTTTTTGAATTCACTGAAACTTGATTCAAGAATGAAATTCAATTAAAAATCGCGGTGTGAACGAGTTCTATTGCTTGTTGCGCTCAATTGCAAATTGAAAATAAAATAAATTGCAAGCGAGTTTTCGTGAATAACATTAACAGAATTACTCGTTAGGGCTTATTTTTATGATTTTTAGATGTGATAATTTACGCTTGTCATTATGCATTTTCATTGTTTGTAGTTAGAAAATTGATGACCATCAAATGCAAAATAAATTTCAAGGCTTGAGAAGTTTTAGATTTTAATTTAAATATTTTATCAACATATTTGATTGTAAATTACTTTTCAATTTATTTACTAATGTAATTACAGTTTCAAAAAAGTCTAAAACCAAAATTCTAAAATAATACAGCTAAAAATGAATAAAAAGTTTTTGTAAACAAAAGAGTTTTCAATTTTTAAAACCACATTTATAAACCGTATTAATTTATGAAGCAAATTATAATTACTACGTTCGATTATGTAAATAAATCAGTTTTGTATAACTATAATATTGTGTTAGTATCGATGACTCTCAGTTGCTCACTTGCGAATATTTTAATCATGATTCACGATGTGGTGGAATTTAAATTCTCGGTAATTTCATGCAAACGACATATAGTCATCATCTCAAATGTTTCTTAATTTAGTTTGACAATGTCGAGAAGCTTATTTTAGTCTAATTATCTTTAATTTCTCATTTTATGTCTAGAAAATTTCACAAAGAGAAAATCTCTCCTAATTCTCTTTTTCTTATTTTCTGTTACCAGTTATAAATTAGGGCATTAAATTATTGTCATCGGCATTGTTGCATTAAAGTAAATGATACATGTATGTGGATTGCATTTTACACGCAATCACGATTGTATTTAGTTACATTTTTGAGTTAGGGCTTGGTCACTCATATTGAGATCAAAAAACTCATTTTTATTTGGATATATTGAAAACATTATTGAATTTTTAAAACAATTTAATCGCGTACCACGCAGATTTAAGTCTAAATTAAGTGTGATCATATTCACTTCCGAAAATAGCGTGAGAGAATGTTTGAGTGGCTGTTTTTAATAAATAGCTCAACATATTATGTGCCTTATAGATATTGAAAACGACGTTTAATGCATTTTTTTCTAATCAATTTCAGCTTATTCTATTTTTATTGTAGCAACGCAGCCTAATTTAAACTAGTGTAAACAAATCTGCATTTTCAACGATATTTTACAATTTTTTTTCTCATTTAGACAAATGAAAAGTATAACAAGAAAATCTGAAGAGGAAGAATAACAAAAAGATTTCTATTTTTAGAATCATTCATTCAACAACAGACATTTTTTGCTTGCTGAGAACTTGGTTGGATTAATTTGATACTAAGAAATGAAAATCAACATTTGATATACATACATTCTATTCAATCGGAATGGCTAATAAAAATGCCATAAATCGTAACTGATACTTCAAGTATTAAAATAAAAGAGATAGAGAGAGAGAGAGAGAGAGAACATAGAAAAAATTAGAACACAGATTAGTGGAATCGTTTTACATTCTATTGCCCTTTTTATTGAAACATGTTTAACGTGTATGTAATTAGTTATGAATGGCAACATCAGAGAGAAGAGTAAAAGAGTACTGGCAAATTAGTCGCAATAACAGCAACAATAATGTCTCATTGAATTTAGAGCTAAAACTAACATATGAAATATTAAATTAAGTGGTGCATAATAGCATGTATGAGAAATTCTCATGTTAATGCAAAAAGTTGAAAGAAACTGCATAACTAAATAAGTAAGACCCTCATCTTACTTGCAAAGTTTCAAATTTCACTTTGAACATTTCAAAAAAAGAAGTATTTACTGAACACTATTGTGCTGATCATCAACAATTAAAATAATAAAGAAAAAAAAGTTTTCTCTTTTTCTCTCTGCTCTGTTCATTCATTTTGTATTCAACACAAGAATTTTACACACAAAACTCCTCATTGAATCAACAAACACTTCATCTTTCTTTCTTTTTTATTAATTCACTTGAAAGGAATTTATTATAATGGAATACAGGCAGCCTTTTGTTTCATTCGCTCTCTTGACTCAAAGTTAACGCGATAACGCATTAAACGTGGATCGAATATCAAATATCGCTCGTTTGATCAATAATATTCCCTCAGACTCTTTTCAATTTTTTTGATGATGAGTAAAATTTTCTAGTTTTCATTTTTGTTGACGATTGCAGGCACGTAAAATTGTTGTATACGAAAAAATATTCCTTACTAGCATTTTCGGTTCGTCATAAATGAAACATTTTAGGTATTCAAAATATAAACACTCAAACCTTATGTAATTAAATAGCAATAAAAGGCAAAATTCAAAAAATAGAACCTCTGTTATTGTCATAAAATTTAAAAAAATCATCTATATATAGATTTTCACAAATTTTCGATTTTTGAAAGAGCAAAGAGTTGTAAGAAGTAGCAATATGTGCCTTCATATATCACTCAATTATATTCATATATATATTATCTATCCCTCTCTGTTTTTTTTATATTTGCTGGCTTGACTGTTTATTAAAAGAATAAATTCCATTTAAGAATAAATCAATCACAAAAATTCATAGAATGGTGTTATGTGTGTAACGAATAGAAATTTCAATAAAAGCGAGAATGAATTAGAGCAACCTGTAAATAAAAAAATTCTACCTTCCTTACTATTATAATCTCTCTAAACATTGCATAATTTCATCACAAATAAATTCATCGAAGCAGCAACAATCCATTTTAGAATGAGAGACGGTTTGTTATTATTTCAAGAATAAGATGGCGATATCGTCTGTAAAAACCATGTAAATCATCGATAAACTCTTGAAATGTAGAACGCGTGTTGTTTATTTTTACAAACCAAGAACAATAATGAAATATAGAACTTTTATAATATGCAATAAAGATTATAGAGCACGCGGGTTGAAGGGGAAATTTACATTTCACTTCATGACATATGAAAAATGATTTTCAATAATAATTTTTTACATTTTTTCCGCTGCAGTAGCTAAAATGAACTTTTATTTATTGACTTGAATGAAAAGGGGTTTTCGGCAAATGAAAAACTTTTCTTTAAGCCAACAGAAGGAGTTTCTCACATAAATTAGTGTTTATTGTTATTTTTGTGGGTTGACATAAAGATTCATTGAAATTAGAAACAAGTAAAGTTTTTGTGCACAATGAAATCCCAAGAAAACTCATTCATGCATCACTAAAAATTTCATGCAATAGGAAAACTCCGGGAAAATTCAATCAGTTTCCAAACTTGGTTTCGAATAAATAAACAATTCATACATTTAAAAAGCATATCAATAATCGGGATTTAAAATGAGCGAAAAAATAAATAAAAGAGTTGTAAACAATTGCAGGGAGTGTCAAATTCAGAGAGTGCAACAACGCAATAAAACTGACATTCTTAAGTGTGTATATGCAGCTCTCGATAATTGGGCCGTGCACATACACTCTTGTCTCGTTAATTGTTTGACCAAAAAAATTTATAAGTGTCACGAGAAGTCAAAGAAGAGTCGACGTGGAGAAATTTCAAAATTATCACAATTTTTGTGGGTGCGTACATATATCACACTCGAATGCGATCAAACTGATTAATTGGTTAATGAACCGACAACCGAGAAAATAATTTTTGTTGACTGCTCATATTTTTTGTATGTTTCTTGATTAATTGAAGGCATCTGATTGGGAGTAAAGTCATTCACACCATGCACTTCCTGCATATGTATTTTGCACTTAAGTGAATAAAAATGGAGCGTTAAATAAGTGAAAAAATAAAATCAAGATGAAGAAACTTCAATTAGTCTAAAGATTGTTTTTAAAAATTTCAAATGTAAACAAAGAAATCAAAACAAAATTTAAATTTAAAGAGTTACTATGTGAGTGAACTGTTGAAAGCTTTTAAATTTTATTCAAACTCTTGCGGAATAACTACTTGAACACAATTTTAGTGTAAACTCATTATAAGTCTTTCTCGCATATTGTTTCACAACTAAAATGACTAGAATCGATGAAAAAGTACTTAAAACATACTAAAAATGGACATTTAAAATTTTCGCCTTCGACAAGATTCGAACCGCCGACCATCGAGTTATTAGACTAAGATCTTATTTTTTATTAATTTCCGCTTGTCTGTCTGTTTGTTTGTGATGTTTCGCACACTTTTTCTTTATATTTTATTTTACCAATTTCTATCTAAGACCTTATCGATTGAACTATTAGAACTATTGAAGCTTGTAGAAATTTCGGCTAAAAGACTATATAAATCACGATTTAATATAAAATCTGTGAA